>OY744475.1:4737054-5049930 GCA_963556175.1 Tipula confusa
CCCATACAGTGGTGCAGGGGACCGACTCTATTCTACGTATAAAAAAAGAACTTTTTTAATATTTCGTCGAATTACAGATGGCAGTTATAACAGCACTAGAATGTTTGAAAAGTAAAGGTCGTAATTGGCAAGAGCTTTGAATGTATTGGACTAAGGGGTTTTCGTCGAACACTTAAAAAAAACAGAAAGTAAACGATGTAATATGTTACAAGCTGGAGATTGCTCTCCGATTGTTTTTTATTAACAAGGACATGAAAAGATTTTAAAAGGAAATTTTATACCGCTGGACACGTAGCAATCCAATTTAAAGTTTTAATTAGGTTTTACCAATACAAATGGTAACTAGATTGGGTGACTTTTAAGGGTCGCATGCATCTCTGTTAAGATATCCGTAAAATATAGCTCTACATCTTTATAGTCTATTAAAGATGTCACTATCTTCCAGTGTAGTAAAAATATGTTGTCGCTAGATGTCACTAATGATTGATTTATTGTATAAATCTTACGTTATGATATTTTTATTGATATACTTAATTTAAAGTCAATACTGTTACGATTTCTCTAGAATTAAACCTAGAGACATCTTTTATTAGTACTAGTTAAAATTGAGCAAGTAAAGTAAGTGACATCTCAAAAAAAGTATAATGAAATAACAGAAAAATAGAATATTCGAGATTCATGTAATTTTGCGTATATAAGCGTCATGATGTCGTGAGTTAAAAACTCATCTACTTTATACGCGAAAGAGTTATAGATTAGTGTCATAGCCCCCACTAGTAGCAAGCGGCTAATCTAGTGAAATTAAAAGAGTTATAGGATGCGAATTACTGTTGTTAAATTAAAGAATAATTGTGTTATTATTGTGGAAATTATTGAGTGTGAAAGTAAACAGTATTTGAGTGGAAACTGTTGTGTAGTGTTTGTTTCTTTGTGAAGTATGGTAAACTTGTTTATTGGAAGTTTTAATTTTCCAAAGATTGATTGGACCCAAATAGATGGGGCTTTCATTGGATCTTCTAATGATTTGATATCAAACCACATATTGGACACATTATTGAGCTTCGGTATTCAACAAATAAGCACCATTCGTAACAACATTCTGGTGTAACATCCGTGGTTTGATCGTAAGAATAAAATTATTAGTGATCATAAACGATTTTTTTTCTAAGTGTGTTTGAGAAAAAGGGTGATATTAGTGACTATTTAATAATCAATATGTTGGCCCATTTAAAGTTCCTCAACTTACAAAAGATGAAATTTTGATTGGATTATTAAATCTCGATAAGTTTAATGGTACTAAAATGGTATAGATGGGGTTACATCTTTAATTTTAAAAAATTATGCTCATTTCTTAGCCGAACCATTACATTATTTATTTAGTATTAGGCATTTTCCCAGACATATAGAAAATATAATTTTTTCGTCCAATATATTTAAATTGGGTTGTAATTGAGATTTTATTTGCTATAAACCAATAAATATGCTGTCCGTTGTCCCAAAGTTGTTTGAGATTCTAGTGCAACGAATACTTGAGTATATTTTAAAATACAATGTCAGCCTTTTTCAGCATGCAAAGTAGTTCTGCCATAACTAAGTTAATGGTATTTTCGAACTATTTTTTCAAGGTTTTAAGTCGGAGAATTAAATTTGATCTAATTTAAACGAACTTCTCAAAATCGCCTGATAAAGTAGACTACGTGTTGTTGTTAAAAATGCTTAATGGTATGAATAATTCATGGTGAACTACTTCTTACCTGTGGATTTCTTCGTACCATAAAAATCAATTGCAGTGTGTTAAAATTGAAGATACAATATCGGATACATAGATGGCGTCGTCTGGCATCCCACAGAGGAGTTTCGTACATCTGGTATATTCCGTATATTCTATACGATGACGTTCTGTCAAGGGAATTAATTATGCAAGACTTAGGTGTTGTATTTTCAGATAGCTTGAGTTTCAATAAGCTCATAGGTTTCCTAAGTCACAAAGCAATGATAGGGTTAATTAAAGACATTGCAAAGAATTTCAGGATCCATATACATTGAAAGCATTGAATGTTACTTATGTAAGAGCCAATCTAGAATATGCTACGATAATCTAGCAACCATTTTATAAGGTTCATTCAAATAGAATTGAGAGTATTCAAAAGCAGTTTTTAAGTTTTGCCCTTAGGCGCCTAAAACAGATTTAAACGAGAGCCTTATGAAAGTAGGCTGAAGCTAATTGATCTATGTACAAATTTTTATCAAAATTTCGCAGTATTGAGGGTTAGTAAACTTGGTTTAAACTAGCATGAGTTGCTAGAAGTGTTTTTTTTTAAACAAAGTTGTTGACTTTTCACGAAGAATGACTAATAGTGAGTAATTATCAGAATCAGAGCAGATCTTACGCAGAAGTGCCAGTAATTAATTTATAGGCTTAATTAACAGTAAAATGTGTTCCAATGTGACACCCCAAGGATTGGTTTTATCAGCGACTAAATGTTCCACGAACCGATCCTAAACTGTGTGTCAAATACTCAAATACATGTACTGCTTCTTGTTGAAAAAGCAACAAATTATAAATTTCCCAAACTGTGGGGGTAGCATAAAATAGAACTTGAAACGACATACTTGTCAGGAATCTTTTGGATTTCATTTGTTATTTGGAATTTCGAAGTTTTAGAGCCGACTCCGTTGAATCTTAAGGTTTTGATAAACATGTACCTGAGACTAAGTCAATCGGCTTAGGAGAAATTACGAAGCACCTTTGCATTTGTAATTTCAGTGGAAGTGCCTTTTGTTCCAAATAACTCTTTACAGTTGCATATGATTTAAAGTTAAATCGCTATGTTTTTTTACATTTAGATAAATCTTTATTTTCTCATTGGTGCTAAGATGAAGTGAAAGTCGGAGTTAAGATATTTTTTGTAGGACTGACACTAAAATAAGCAAAATTTTACAATAATAATTCGTTCAAAACCAGTAAAAACCAGAAACACTTAAAAATATTTTATCTGGAAAAACCTAAGTTTCAAGTAATTTGAAATGTAAAGGTTTTATACTGGAATTCCCAGATGTCAAGTTTAAAAAATAAGTTACAGTGTTAACTTTGAACACAAATCAAGTTACAAATAGCAACAATCTGATTACAAAAAGTTCGTAACTTCCCACTGAACAACAAATCGGTGAACATCAAATTAACTGTAATAAGCCTCCATCAAAAATAGGCAAACAAATTAAGAAACGCGGGCAATGCCATTAACTTTGTTAACCTTATTACGATCGTAAAGTTGAAACAACGAAGTCATTAAATTTTCTCCTGTCTATTTTTATTGAACAAAAATAGTTTAAATCGAAAAATGCATTTTATTTACGTTATGTAAGTGACCTTGGATATCAAAGTGATTTCAAAGTAGATAGAACTTAAAAAGTAGCTAGATGAATCAGGGTACAAATTGTAACATCGTTTTCAAATTCGTGAAGTTTTTAGCATTTTGGATTGGACCTCTGTAAAAATGCTGATGCACTTAAGCAAACATTTCATCAACCTTCGATTCGAAAAAAGAATTCCCTTGCCTTGTTTAGAGGCATTACAATTTTTACGTAAATAGGGATTATTTAGTGGTTTAGCGTATCTACATAGGAAGAAGGAAAAATACTTCTTAGTTTTACTAACAAGAATCTACCAGTAATGAGGACAATAAAGATGGTGACCAATCACTAATTTGTATCTATATAAATTATAAACCAACAAAACCGATTGGAGAATAGTATAGATCTACACAAATCAATTTTTTACCTATACTGGCACTAGTACAGTCTTTTTTATTATTTAGTATTCGAACCAACATTTCAGTAAAGAATTATCAGAGTTTTGTTTTTATTTAAAAATATTACCTTTCCCGGTCAAGGTAACACTTATCAGTATTTGAATTGTATAAGCCTTAACCTCACTTATTTTCCACGTAATACAACAATCGATATAAAAAAGTAGGGTATGCCTTCGAATTACGCCTTCGAAAAGATTATGTTTAAATGAATGGTCGGTGATGACGATGAACACAACTAAGACCACTTTCCACTATATACATTATGCATGCAATAAGGTAACTGACGAATTGTGAAACATTTATTTGATACAAACCACTAAGCCACAAAATATAAAGTTTCAATATTTATTAAGGCCATGAACATTTTGACCTTATCAGTTATTGTTTGACGCAAGGTTTTATGCCAGTATCAAATAATTCACTTTATGAAACAAACTTTTAAAACCGGCCTAAGAAATTTACTTAAAATTCTTATCAAATTTTGTCAGTTATACTAATATTTGACACCCCTTTAGTTTTTTTTTTATCAATATTATCCGAGAGTGTGAGAAAAATCAAAACCAATTTTATCGATTTACAATGTATGTAAATTGTGTAATGAAAATCCAATTCTTAAAAAAAAAAAAAAAAAAATCCCATTACGTTAAATCGATTTGCGAAAATCTTAAAGAACCGTTTTTAATGCAAGCTCACACACACACAAATCGTGTGAATTTAATCAATTTTCACAAACACATACGTACATCTACACACAAAAACTATCAATAAACTATAAAATAGTATTTTAACTATGCAACAAAGCTTAAAATTTAACGGACAATCCCATGCTTTTTTTTAGTACATTTCATACGAGGGGGAAATTTGTTGTTGGATTGCGGAAAGAGTATATTGAATCCCTTATACATAATACATAAATTCATTCATAATTTGATTGTTGTTGTACGTTTTAAACATACCTTTAGCTCATTGCATTACCATTAATTTATACATGAAAATAACCGTCGCAACCGATCTTTTATGTATCGTCTCTTGTATATGTGCGTGTAACGTAAAGTCACACGAAAATGAATTTTTTGGTTTGGATTCTGATTACAATTTTGGAATTGATTCTGTTGGGGGTTTTTCGGAATTTTCCTCGATTTTATCGAATACAAAACTTTCATAGTTGATCGTTTGATGAAATTTATAATTAATTATGTCTCAAGTATAGTTGTATGTGAATAGGTTAATGTTTTAATCTTACAAACATTTGAATCGTATATTATCCATCATCTTTCTACATTATCGTTCTTAAAAAAAAAATAAAAAAAAAATTCTTTTAAATTAAAACATGAGAAGAATAACGAAAAGTAAAAAAAAATCTTATATATAGAGTTGGAAAACTTGTATGAGTTCGTTTAACTCGTTTCTTATGTTCTTAATGTCTTATTATATTATGATGAAGAGTAGTAGCAAGTACTTGTATGTATAATATGGTAATTCTTAAATCTTGTAATCGTATAGTTGTTTAAAGTTAAATTGTTGTTGCTGTTAAAGTTGGTTTTCTCTGGTCTTAGGCCACAGCCAGTTCTATTTTTCACTTTTTTCTGGAAATCTTATATTGAGGTGGGATATACTTTAGCCCATGATTCTAAAAGTAATTTATAGTGTTGAAACTGTAACTAACCCAAATTTCTGACGTTCCTTTAGTATTTGTCTGACGAAACGATGACATGCGTTAATACAAAGCACATTCGATTGTCATCATCTATTTTATCTTTAGATTAGTCGCATAGTTAGGCCAATCAGATAACATTAATATTTTTGACATATTGGCCCGATTCAATCAGCTACCGAAGGTTATTTTTTTTTTTTGGTGGTTCTATGAGCGACGAAAGATTTGCAGTCCTGGTTTTTTTAAAGGTCTCTGCTTTGCTTTGTTTGACATATCCATCATATTCTGAAACGTGTTAGAGTGGTTTTTATTTCCCAAATATCAGACCCTTAAGCACGTTCAAAATAGGTGCTTTTACATCAAAAAATAACTACTATTGTGCTTTCAAGCTATATAAAATCCTTAAAGTTTTAAAACTGTATTATCTGATGAAAGTTAACAGATAACGGATGTTTATGCTGTTGAGCCAAAATTTCTCCGGCCTAGCCTTAGATAATCGCAACCCAAAAATTAACATTTTTTTTATACATTGACCGTTCAGTATCATATCCATTGAATTATTTGCAAGAATCTTAAAGTACAACAAAATCGTAAAGTACGACTTAAAGCCAACCTGCTATTTTAATATTTTCACTCAGAACTACAGGTAGGTTCTTCTAATATAAAACTATTACACTTTTGCGGATTTCACGACATAATTATAAATTACACTCGAAAAAACTTTATTTTTAACTCAACGTTTGAGTGTATAGTCTGGACGGCCGTATGGGTTCGTCATGGTAACGTCTATATAGGCTGTTCAGGAATGATACTGCATGTTTCTTAAAATTGATTTATTTATTAGTATAGGTATCCATGAAAACGGCGATGTGCAAATGATTAAGTATTGGGCGATGGTACGAGAAATATGACATGAAGGGCAGGACTTCAGCGGTGATCTTCTTTGTGAATTTCAGATCAAGGCAAGTGTCTCCCAAAGTCATCGGAGTTAGTGTGTGAAGATGCAATTTAATTGAAGGTGTCCTTAATGAAGCGCATCGATTCATTTAGTGAGGTAGTGGCAATTATTTTTGTACAAGAAAGCCTGGTACATATGCAAGGGGACGTTCCGCGTTGATGCCCCCGGATTAATTTAAATAGATCCAAATACGAAACTGCAGTTGATGTTGCCAGTGACTACTGAATTACGATGAATGTTGAAGTGACATTTATTACAATAATATGGAATACTTTTTATATATTTACACATGCTTTTATGTTATAATTCGCCTGAATGTATGCATGATTATAATACTATCCTTCCTTTAAAAACAAATTACTTGACAGTTAGAAAGACAT
This sequence comes from Tipula confusa, assembly GCA_963556175.1. Lineage (NCBI taxonomy): Eukaryota > Metazoa > Arthropoda > Insecta > Diptera > Tipulidae > Tipula > Tipula confusa. The sequence continues at coordinate 4,743,859 of OY744475.1, forward strand.
TCAGACGAATTAATTCTGTATATAGGTGAGTAAACTGTGTGGAGATTAATTATTTTAATTGTAAATAAATTAACAGCCACTGTTTCTTAACGCAAAGATTACACCAGAATTGGCTTCGAACTATTAAAGCGTTTCTTATATATCATGATAAATTGCTTGAATCAGACTAAAATATTGAAAATATTGCAAACGGTTGCCGAAGTTGTGTAAAAGTGTTTGGAAAACTATTTTTTAGTCTTAGAATTTCCAATATTTAGGGTACAGTAGAAAAATTATTTCAAAAAAATTTGAAATGCATCAATAACTTTAAGAATAAAGTTGATTTTAAATTGTTGGTGAGACCTCTAAACAACCGAAGCATACGGCACAGTTTTGAAACTATATTTATAAGTCTATTAGTTATTGCTAAAACTTAACTTCAAGGTGTGCGAAATACCACTGAAACTAACGTAATTGGTTATTTAGACAGTAAACATTTGTTCGCTTCCGTTCTGCCTTGGGTGTGAAAAATACTTTATATTTTTTTTTTTTTTGTATTTCTCATTTTGTTGGTCTACATCGAACGCATTCAGCAAGTGTTAAATTACAAAAGAATTCAATGTTGATATGGTCAATCATCAATTATAGCTATTCGGAAATGGATGAATACGTACATGTATGAGAAATGCTAAAAGTAAAACCATAGAAAGATTTGTGCAAGTCAAATGCTTCCGAAGTATTGTGGGAAATACCCTTGCCCATATAATATGTTCTTTCATTGATGATTTCCCTAGTTGGTTAAATATAGGTTTAGACAAATAATTGGATAGATGTACATTAATAATCGCATCTTAAACTTTCCTCCAATTTTATTCGAAAGCAAAATAACGAATTATATTTATAGATTTCTTCGCGTTCATGGTAATCTTCGCGATCATCAATGTAAATGTGTAAAAAAGAAGAATTTTTAATTTAAAAAGAAAAGTTATTTTCTTTAATTAAAATTGAAACAAAATATGTTCGAAATCATTATAGTACAACTGACCAAAACTAATTACCTTATTTCCGCGATAGTCGGTAGAAACTCGTACATTACGGTTTAGTTTAGTATAGCAACCATTTGTTTGATTACCAATAATTTATAAGGTTTTATGAGGGATTAACGTCAGTCAAATTGATAGTGCCATCTATTAGCAATACTGATATGGTACACTCATTTACTTTTCTTTACACATTGTTCAAGGACGTCAAACTTACAAAAATTTTATTTCACTGTTAAAACTTTTCGGCCTTCAAACGTCAATGACATAATACTCTCGTTTATCATGAGCTAATATTCAAATTTAAACTAAATAGCTTCGGCTAAAAGTGGTTATCGTAAAATTCTAAATTCAATGCCATCTATGAATATTTTAGTAGAACTGGACAAATTGATTTGAATAATTACCCATTTTGCTGCTTGCGATCAATTATTGCGTATGGATAGTTTTTGAATGATAAAATAGACAAAGTCGTTCTACTTCGACGAATAGGTCATATGAATATAAATTTTACTAAAATGCTGCGACTGCTTATTAAATTTAATTAAAATTAGTTGTAGTTTTTAATTCATTTAATTAACTTTTTTTATTTTATTGATTGTATGATGATGGTTGGGATGTTATGTCTTAAATAAAAATCTAATTGGAACTCATATATGCTCACCCTTATAATCATTTTTTTAAAGTATGTTGTATATATTGTTGTTTCGAGTGTGTGTGTGTGTAAAATATCAACATGGGAATTTAAAAACAAAAATGTTAAATGTAAACATAGTTGAATATCGTTTTACCTCATTTGACACAAAATACATGTATACGGTTGGGTTATTCAAGAAGAACTGATATTTTTAATTATTAAGTGACATTTTAATGCAAAGTCCAATCTTGTAATTAAGTATTAATGAAAATATTAACCAGATAGCCGTTCCGGGCTGCTGAAAATCTTTATTCCCATTTCAAGCGTCAACTTTAAGATGCCCTTTATTATCAACTGATATTTTAAGTTATATATAGCAATGCTATTTATGACCATAGTTGAGGATCTACCAGATAAATATTTGGTTATAGTAGAGACCTCCAACAAAATTTTTAAATCACCAGATATATCAAAAAATATTCAGAAACTAATAGAAGAGTTAAAGCGACGTGGGCTACCTAAATGGAAGGCATTAAGACGAAGCTGTTTTTAAGGCTACACAACGCTGCGAAAATAAATCCAGAAGACGTCGACGGCGGTACAGAAGATGTGCAACTCAGCAGTGATGGAAATAAAATCACCACAAGTATGAAAAGTAAAGGAGGGTAGTATTCCAACTGAGGAGGACGGATCGAACCAAAGCAAGAGCAAGCAGATAAAGTAACACCTGCCACCGGACAAGCCGCCGGAGATAAATTTGGAGAATAGTAAGTTTGATGAACTAAACGCCGAAATCAAACAAAAAGTGCAGCATCAAAAAGAGAGATGTATCCTCTTTGTTCAAAAGTTGAAAACATCTGTCGCTGCTGAAACATAAAGAGGGGAGTACTGGTTACGAATTAGTTGCTGGATGTCATTAAGCAATCCCGAAACATCAGGATTCGAGTTAAGATAAGGAGAATCCCATTTCTAGGAGCTATGCAAAATTCAGAGAATGCCTTCATGATATTATGACCTTCACGATTTCAGGATGATCTTTGATATCACTTACAATGGCGATAGCTCCTCATCGTACAAAAGAATTTGACTTTTTTTTAACTGACGATAACCTATAAGATCGGCCATTCACCTGATAAAATAACTTGTAAAATTGACTGATCAAGTTCGATCAAGGTTTTAACTTTTATGATTATATCCATATATAAATATCCCGGAACATCATTATCGTCGAAATAGTCATAAACACCATAATTTATTCTTTTATTTACTATTTAAGTTATTTACATTTCGTCAAGGTCGATCATATCATTTTAAGACATTTTCTTTGGTGTTATCTCATTAAAAAAAAATAATACCAAATACGCGAATAAATAACCCCTAAGCTACACATAACACATAAAATGATATGGCGACCAAATTTAAATATTATTTTTATTTTATAATTTTATTCGTTAATTTATGACATAGCATATAAATTATAATAATATAATAAAAAAAAAAATTTTTAATCTAGTTGCGGAAATTATTATTTTTAATTAAGATGTGTATGTACTCTGACAAAGTTGAGTCTGGCTTATATAGTCTTAATTAAGTAGTCTTATATAATGGTTAACCCATAAATTATGACCTTTGGGAAGTTAGAATATCTATAAACGGCAGTGCTTTATGAATGCATTCGTGTCGACATTAAGCTACATTCCCAATTTAAAATTATCCAAGACACAATGGCTCCTGCCATAGCCAATTCTAATTTTAATGATTACTGTTAAAGAGATCTTTATTTCTAAGAAACTTATTGGAAGAACTTATGGTTATTCTTCATTAAAGAGACAGTTCTGTGATGGATCGATCAAAGTTTAAGAAAATTTTAAGTTTCCTGTGAATATGGATACACTTAAAATTAACGACAAACTTTTAAATCATCAAAAAAGTGAAGTACAAGTTTATCACAGACACAAATGTTCAAATACACCAACAAGCATGTGGACATGTCTGTTCATTCGGAATGTCAATTTAACCTTCGTAAAGGAAGGTCGTGTATTTTCTAATTGGATTCTTCGATCAGAGTTCATGGGTTTTTACTTCATTTTAAATAAATAATTAATAATAATTATAATTTAGAAAATAATAATTAATAATTAAAATTAAAATGTGTAGCCGGTGAAAACTTGAAAATCAATTATTGTGCTGTGTTGTGTCTTGTGACAGAATAGACAATTTCAAGCAGGAAACCGCTGATTCGAGAGCGTAAACATTGTTCCTGATTGGCGAGATAAGTCAAAAACCTATTTTAGTATTAATTCAATTAAATTAAATATAACAAAATTTAATAAACTAAAAAATATAACATATAGGTTATGTTTTGTAATAAAACAAATTAAACATGTGATCTGCATAAAAAGCAATATGAAAAACATTACAATCATGCATGCAACGCATTTCGTTTTTTGGCATATTCTGTTATTGCACCTCGCATTTCAAATTATTCGTTAAAGCCGTAAAAACCGTGAATTTTATTAAACAAAATGAACAAATAAATGGGCACGGCTAGCATAAATGTGACAAACATTTGTTTCCTTTTACGTATTGTAGCCTAATGCTGCGCAACAAAATTTAAAACTTTATCGTACTGCATTATTTAATGTTTTGTTTTTTTTTAAGTTGTTTGATGCGCTGGATGCAGAAATATGTATGATGAGTTCTACAAATATATTAGCTTTGTATTTTTGTTTGTTGTTGTTGTAGAGCTGTCATACTTTTGGATTTGCTCAATTTCTTTCGTAATACAAATATAAAAATTTGGAAAATTTGAGATGTATGAAAATGGTTTCGGACAGACTTGCATTTATACATTGACGTAACTATTTGTTAGGTTTTACAACTCAGTTTCTATGTTTCAAAGACCGCATGGGTTGTGAGGTAGCGGCCTTCTAGTATTTGGTAGCCGGAATTATCACCTGGGTCTTGTAGCAAAAAAAAAGCATACATAAACAGCCTTCTTTCTGAGATGGACTATGGACAGTTAAAAATTATGTTATATGACATTTTCAGTTGTTTTATTTTGTTGTCCTTAATTTGGTTTGGATGGTCGGGATGCCTATGGAATGGGCATGTATCTAGTAAAACGGTTTATTAATGGATTAAGGGTGAAAGCGCTCATGATTTTTAGTTCCTTGAGGAATTTCAACTATTGGCAGAAACCTTTCCAAAGTAACTTTTTAAATACTTTGGAACGATGTTTTGCCTGTGATGGTTTCCTGCTGTTTATTTATTATATTTATAATTTTAGAACACGACGCACTATTGATATCGTCAAATTCTTGATAAAAAAAATTTGTTATTGACAGTTTCTCTTTAGTTGACTGTTCAGGGATTGAAATAGTATACTTGCCAGATATTTAGCTTTCCTTGTCGAAAACGAGAAAAGGTAGACATTTAGAAAAGTTTGCCTTAGTTGTTTCTGTTACTTACATTCTTTCATAATATCACCTTTAGCTGTCAAATTTGCAGGCAGGACTTGGGCCCTCATACTTGTTAAATATAAATCGCACTCTGATACAATTTGATATTTGGTAGTAGATTTTCCAGGATTGTGCTATACTTCGCTTTTATGGTTTGTCTGTACGTCTCTTATCATATAGTACCATATCATACTAGCAGACATAACTGTGCATGCTTTAAACCGGTTTAAGTTGGTGTAATTATTCTTTTACTTCAAAATTTTTGTAAAAAATTGGCACAATGTTTATAGTCAACAAATTAATAGCGAATATTATTTTTACCAAAATTCCAACCAGAGAATTTAATTGGACCCTTCTAATACGATCTTGCTCTTTGCACATGAAAGACGCCATATAGGATTAAAGGAAGATCTGTAAACAGTTTTTTAAATTTTAGGGGGATTGGACGATCGCATGAGATCCGATCAGGTAAATGGAGAGAAACACTAATTACAAAAACGAGATTAGCCAGCACTCTATCGAATGTCGTTTGTATTTTATAAGCACTCTATATTGACTTTTGAAATTTAAAACGCAAGATTTAATACATTAATTCCAAATATAGTTTGGCTTAAGTCATCTTACAAAATACCAATTATTCGTTGACACAAAGTTCAAAACATTTGTATACTTAGTTAAACCCTTTTTTAATTTCAGACACGAGTCAAACGTTAAAATGGGGGTGTGTAACTGTGAAAAACAAACGACTAAATATTATTCCTTAGAGATTACCGTTTGTTTTATGAATAATCAACGAGTTAGATAAAATCTCTAATTAATTCTAATTTATAAAAAAAAATTAAATTAACAGTTACACAAAATTCTACTATATACCATCGACTTTAGAAAGTTTTTAGCAAACGAACACCAACCTAAATTAATACTTTTCATCTGCGTAAATCTGTTATTATTAATCCATATAAAACGATTAAACATATTTTAATTACCGCACTAAAACATTGCGAATTACTTTATAGTTTATGACCTCAACATTTGTTATGCCTAGTGTGGTGGCATGCATGGAAAATGTTTTTTTTGTTATGTTGGTTTTATATTGTATGTACAAATTCAATGAATGATAAAACATAACATAAAACATTAAAAAATATAAGTTATGTTCTTTCCTATAGGATATAACTAGAGCAGATGTTGGATTGGTACAAAAAAAAAATTAATACAACATGCTCACACACACAGACAGACGAAAATAAGGGAAGAAGCAGCAGATGCTGACTTTAAACGAATAAAGACGAATTTAATTTGTTTGGATACTTGTATATAGATATCATTGTTGCACGTTTTAAATGAACCAACTTATGTACTAGACTTGATTCTTAAAATCAGGTATGGTCACATTCTTTTATTTATAATTACGAGTATAAAATTCTTTTGCATATACACGAAACTCGTGAGAAGAAATGTGTCTCCCCATAAAATTGTCTTTCTTCCTGTTGCTTGCATTAAATCAAAATTCGAATAAACTATTTAGGAAGAATATGGCACCTGTAAGACATACTTACATACCTTTACAAGAACAAAAAATCATCATATGTGAACGATACTGATTTAAATAGAATATAGGGTGATTTCCAGGATGACATATATAGGGAAATGCATTTTATAATATTGTAAAATTAAGAAGGGACATTTCTTTGAATTAATTATAATTCCATGCAAGAAGATAAATTATTAGTTTCCCATCATTTAATCTTGTAAATCTTTAGGGGACCCTAACGATTAAACATTTCTACCGTTTTGGTCAAGTGAAAATTTTTATTAGCTATTTTTCCTCTACCGAAAGATATCACACCAGAAGGGATATACATAAATAATCGATGAGACAATAGAATCTCATTAGTTTTGTAAATTTTTTTTGCATTTCATAAAGTTCCCTTCACACGGTTACCTGGGAAAATAAAAATTTGTTTAACACCAAGGACAACAATCGAACGTAAATAAATGTCCAATAAATTAAATTGTTTATTTTATTTGTTTATATCAGATAAATAAATAAATAAATAGATAAAAAAAAAATTGGTTCAAGTTCGATATTAATATTTATATCTCCTTAATAATAATCAGTTTTAAATAGCATTACTGTCACGTACCGTATTAACAATTTGGTTTTATCGGTTCGGATCACGACACAACAGCTTTTTGTATTGTTCTTCATAATCAGAAGCCAAGTGATTCTCGATATTGGAAAGTCATAGTCAACCACAATAACCTCTTCACCTATCAAATGGTGGCCAAGCTCTCAGAAATCCGTTAGTGTAGATTCATAAAATCAATACAAAAAATGTGATGCAAGTTAGCTTACTTGCTATATTCCTAAATTTCATCAATGTACTTTTTCAAGCTGACCGTTTTTACTTCGCCGACTTTTTATGCACAACTTTTGTACGAAAAAATAAAACAATAGAACCATACGATGTATATCATGTGTTCAAGTAGCAGTTACGATGAGGGACCTGCAAAACACTTTGGAGTCGGAATTGATATATGTTAAGTCTTCAAGGCACTAACGCTGATGTTTAAAGTTGTTTTGGTCTATTACCACCTATTTGTGGACATCTGATAAGTTAAGAATAAGCATTGAAAAATTTAAAGCGAGAGTAGAATGCAAATAAACCCAAAATACGAATGCGAAGAATTTTTACCATTGTTAGGTAAGGTAGAGAGTAAGGGGATTTTGCTAGAAAAAATAAGCTTCTTAGCGAAATATAAACTTATTTTTCACCATGCAAAACGTCAAAAATAAAGAAGTAGCTCAGTTTATATAGAAATTCTAGCAACGTACAGATATTTTTTGACATTTCACTTATGGTGTTATGACACTAAACAGTTTTTCACAGAACCAGTAGATAAAAAAGTAAAATGAAGTGAGATAAATAATGGATATACAAAAAAGTAAAAAGTAACCAAAAAAATGTGTATCTCATTTTTTCTTGCAGTTCAGATGTGAGCACAAAAATAGTTAAACTGTAATTATTTTTAGAACTCCGTTTTGCTTAAATTTTTATAGCACTTTAAAGTAGGTAACAAAAATTCTTCAAAAATGTGGACGTGATCTTTCAAATGAGGAACTAAGATCAAAAACAAAGTATAGATTTAAAATTAAAGGTTAAGTAACCTTTGAATGGAATAGCGAGGGACTTTTGATCTGATAGCAGTTTCATTACATACAACTACCGATCGACCAATAGCCTTCGACGCCGAAAACGATTGACCTTTACGATATTTTGTCGCTTAGCGGTTTATTAGACTTTTGAATCATTATGATTTCCGCTACTTTCCACTGTCTCAAAACATAACTTAGTCTTAAGATAGCATTGATTATGTGCTGGAGTTCCCTTAGTGCTTTTTCTTGATTATTGGCTTTGATTATTTTTTTTGATTATTTGTTGAGGTTATCAAGACGTATCCAAGGGTTTTTTTATGTTTGAGTTTCCAGGTAAAACTTCTTAATGAGTGTGTAATTATTTTTTTCTTGTTAAGTTTGTATGGACTAGAATTTAAATAGTCAATGACTTCTGATTTTGTTTTTTCAGTAGCTCGCCCATAGATTCAAGTCTTTAGTTCTGCGCAGCCAGATTTGAATTGATAGCGTTTAGCTTCTGAAGTACCTCTTGTAGGACATGGTTTTCCTGACTTTATGCTGTCTTAATATTTTTGTCCTTCTTAGTCATTTGTACATAAGTTGAGCCTTCTCTTACTTTGACCCTATTGAGAAGAATTCGTTTTGGGTTGGACTGCACCCTAGGTTGAAAAGTCTTACTTGTTTGATTTTTTTTATTGTCTCTCATTCTTTGCAATTCTATAGTGTATATATTACAAGACTTTTCCAAAATCTTTACAGTCTATTGAAAAGTCGGTCAGTGCTTTATTCAATTTTATTTTTGACATAAATTAACTTTGTCTTCATCCTCTTCAATTTAAATTTTAAGGGAAATTGGTGGTATTTGCAGCTGAAACCGCATTTTTAATATTTTCGGAAATCTTCCTTCCGAGATGAATCTATTAATTTTAAAAGTGTTAAGATGTTACAAGTGTTGAGAGACTCTATATACCAGTAACTTACAAGTACCTTCTCTAGAAGAGGTTAAAGATTATAGACTGTTATTCGACTTCAAAACTTAAAATCAAAGTTACCTCCCATAAATCATTTAAATCTATTTACAATACGAAAATTATTTCAAAACGCATTGAAGTGTTTTTCCAAAATTTTACATAATACGACATACAAATCCAGCTAAAATCATAAATATCTGGCTTAATTCAGATTTTGCCATTATATCGCAATACCAGTTTTTTACTCGCATATACTTACCAATAATTTAAATAACAGGGAGAATTAAAAAAAAATTAAAAAATTTACCTCACGAACAAACAAACAAATAAACCAGAGACCAGTTTTAAAATTGTATATTATAGATAAATATTTTGTTCATTTAAAACGTGTTTCGACATAATCAAAACATTTGATGTGACCTAAGAGGATCTCATAAGAAAATAATAAAAAAAAATCGAGACAGAACCAAATTTCGATCATGAAAAATGACTTTCATTACTTTGACAATATGGTGGTCTATAATAGATAACAACACATTAAAACCACCCAAAAAACGGTTTAAAATTATAAATCCATCCACATGGCTGACACATAAAACGTCAAATACGAGTATATACAAAGATAAAGACTTAATATACGATAACGTCTAATCCTTCGTTAAGTGATCGAAGTCGACGATCTAGAAATTAAATATCGTAAAAAATAAATGATCGCCAGACACGATCGCACTTTAACTTGATCATTATATTGGTACGGAGACACCCCTTTAAAACTATATAACTATTAGATAATTGAAATTCACTAGATCTGCAATTCCGAGTACTTAAACGTATATTCAACAAGTACATAGTTACTCGGAATTTTTTTTTATTTTTATTGTTTGACCACACGAATTACTCTGCTGTGTGTAATACAAAAACTATTTCTCTTTATAGTTATTTATCGACATTCAAAATATACACTCGTGAAAGATAAAACGAAAAAAAAAATTAATTTGTATAAATTGTAAAAAATATGACTTGAGAACAGGTTTTGTCAGTTTTTTTTTATGAATTTTATTTTTCTTATATATATGGTGTGTGGAGATGGTGGATGGATGGTGGTGATAAAGTATTTAATATATTGTGTGTATGATACGAAAAAAAAAATGTTAAGGCTTTATTATTTTTGTATGTGATAGAGAAATAGTTTGCATTGTTTATGGAATTGCACAATAACATATTGAATGTCAAATTCGTAAAAATTAAAAACAAATGTTTATCGGCCACAATATGTGTTATCACAATTTGACCTTAAATACACATATGTGTACACATACATATATGTATGTATATCAATAACCGTGATAAGTGCGGTTAATTCCCACTTCGCGCCATTTCATATGATGATGATGTCATTAATAATATTATTAATATCCGATTTTTAGAGGGCGATTGCTTGCCCGTACTGTTTGAACGATCCGGGTCATTTCGATGCTCTTCCGAGCTAGCACTTCATCTTGTTAAATAGAAGCAGAAGAAACGACTCTTTTATTGTATTAGAAGAATTATTACAATATTACCAATACGTAGTATTATAATCTAGTATTATATAAGGAGTATTATTATTAGAGTAGTTTAATCCTAGTCCATATATTATAACTTAACTTAATTAATCTAAAAAGCTTAGTTCTTCTGACAACCTCAAATTATTTAGAAGATGTAATGAATCTACATTAGAATGCATTTCTAATGTAGATTCATTACAGCTCTCTTTTGGTGTCTCCTTGACGAATTTAGCATTTCTCTTGCAATTCAAGTATTTATGGACTTTATAACTTTATTCAGAAACCTTTGCATTATATCGATCTTGCTAAGCTACATTCCCACACTGGTTTTGAGATTTGCTTATAAACCAATAGTTTATTACTAGTAGATATTTTGGAGTATCTAGTTCTTGACTTTTCTTTTTGATATTTTCACTATCTATCTTTCAGTACTTGGCTGTAATATAGTATAGAATTGATCTGTTGTTTAGAATTTTCGTGCTGTTAGAGACCTGTTTTTTTTCGAGTGCCTTCCATAATTTGGGTACATATTTAAGTTTAAATACTGCATTTATTAACTTGGTGAGCTTAATAATTGCGTTTTGAGAGTTTCTTCAGCACCTCTCCTGTTATAAAGTCAAAACGTGGCGCATTTTTTATTTTTCAGTTTTGTATTTATTATACCTATGTTTTTAGAACACGACGCACTACTTATTGATATCGTCAGATTCTTAATTAAAACTGTTATTGAGAGTTCCTCTTCGTTGAATGCTCAGTGTTTTAAATATACTTTAAAGATGTTCAGCAAACCTACCGGCTTTCTCTTGATCTGAGTTTATTCCGTGACATTCTTCCCCTGAAATATCATTCTGTGAAATATTCATCGATACAAAGAAACCGATTTAATCTGGTATGAAGGTTGGTTCCGTTGGTTTACCAGTTGATAATGCTTTACAATTGCTTTCTTTAATTGCATTCGAGAGTTCCTTTCCTTTAGACGTTGTTAGTCGGGAACCTTGTAAATGTTTTTAGCTTTAAAATCGCCGCCTGCGATAAACCTATTTCCCATATATATTGACGATTAAGCTGATAATTGTTTCTGTGTGCCATTCTCTGCAATTCGATGGTATTTTTTCAATGTTTTTTTTAATTTATTACAGATGTTGTAGAGTGATCCCAAGATGTTGAACACAGCGCAGTTCTTTGTAGCAGTAAGCTTAGGTATGCCCATACGATTGACACATTTTACATTGTGAAATCAGTACTGATTGCCTCAGTTGTTGTAAATATGATTTGCAGCCTAATATGGTGACCTAAGAATAGAAACATAAATTATTGTAAACCTGGGATTGTATTACTGAAAAGTAGCGACCTATTTACCTACAAATGGCTTCACCATCTACTTAGGATCGGCCCAACTAAGCCTAGAACAACGGTTTATTTTTAGAATCTACTTAACCAGATATTTATGCTGCAAATTAATCCTGAATTCGTTAAATTTTTCTTTATACGAAACTATGTATATACTCTGCGAAATCGTTTAAAATTTGATTGCTTTAGTAGTTCTCTAGCTAACCCGTATTGATGAGATGTCAGTTTCAGAAGGTGATTCAAACTATGACTTGATCGCCGATTTAATATCGAGGTTCCTATAAAAATTGCTTTATCATGGCTTTATTCCAGGTTTGGAACGCTGTTAAGTATTTTTGTTTGCGTTCTTTGCAGTCTAGATAGAATTTTGTCGTTTTTTTCAGTCAACTAGTAAAATTTATCAAGTTAAAGATCCCAATATTGGCATTCGTCTGTTGAAGAAAAGTGACGTTGTTAAATTTCTGCTATACACGTATAGTGTATTACTGTGTATTCAGTTGTTGGTAAATCGGCTGTGAACAACAAATTGGTAAATCAGCTGTGATTTTACCTCGGAAAGTTCAGTGGTGCCTGTATTATGATTATTCTGATCCTTCCTTCGGAATAAGTTTTTAGGCAAAAGTGTTTTAATTTTGTAATCTAAGCCTTCATGACATGCTTTGTCAAAAGCTTGCGCAATATACAAGATAACCGTCTTTTCTTCTGCTCTTCTATTCGGTGCTGTTTCCTAAACCTGAATTAGTGGTCTGTATTTATGCGTGCTTCAGATAATATTAGTTTTAATTTATGTAATGCTATATTTACAAAAAGCTTCGAAATTGTTGGAAGTTTCTTGCTAGATTTGGGATCATGATCATTTGAAATATTTTTCGATTTTTAAGGAAATTCTGTAATCATTTTTCCAGTAATAAAATCATGCCCTGAAGTTTTCCTTGGGTGTACTCGGTTTTGAATAACATTTTTGACGCTTTCTTAATTAAATTTACCTGGATTTAAGTTCGACTCGTCTTTGCTGAACTGTGGTAGTATGCTGTCATTAATTTGTTCATTTGGTGTGAAAACATTTTGTAAATTACAAGATAAGTCGATCGAGATGAAAAGTAATTTGGGTTTTGCTTTCTTTTAGGCGACGTCAATCCCAAACCACTTTCAGAAACATTTTTGATTTTTAATTGCATGTTGGGCAGTAAACGGCCGATATTACATATTTTCCAGAGCATTCTTCCAAGCAGATATTTATAGCTTGGATGTAGTCTTTATCATATTTCTGGAGTTTATAATGCTTAAATCTTCGCTTTATTAAGATTGCAGCGCCACCATGGACTTTAACTTCTGGATCTTTGGTGTCATATGATGGTTATGACCCAATCCGGTAATATCGAAAAGTTATGTTTTGTAAAATGTGTTTCAGATATTATCATGTTATCTATATTTTAATGTCAATTTAATTTTTGACGATAATTTGCTCTTTTGCATTCATATATCGCCATGCTCATTTGCGTTTCCATCATTATCCTGATGCTTTGGATTATTGCAGTTAAATTATTTAGAATTGCACAGATATTTAGTTCTTCTTCCTTAAAATGAACTATTTGCATAAGAAATACCTGGTGGAGCAAAACTGGTGCCATTGGTTTCCAGGTTATCGTTTTCTATCGTTGGTTTTTTCAATGGGTGACATACCCATTGCGTTTCAGCTCCAAATATACCAACAAATTTTGTTATTTGCGATGTGATTTTAATTATTTCATTGATGACTACAGTTTTCAATACGTGGCATAGGGCAAATTTCAGATTTTCAGAAATTTTATCTGAAGTTGGTCACCTTTTGACTAATGAGTTTCTTAAAGCCCCCCTACTACATGAGCCATACCATTAAGCTGACTTAATTTCGGGCCCACCTTGAAACACCCCAAACAACCGTAATAGATTAGTTCATAAAATTATTTTTTTATTATTTTCGGAGTTTATTTACCGTAAAAATTGCGACAAAGTACGTAGATGAAAAAATATTTGCTCCTGTGTGTCTGCCTGTATGTCGAGATGTTTTAATTAGTCCGCAATATTTGTCAAACAGCTTACAAACTGATAAGTAAATTACCTTTACACAGTATAAATATGTTGTTGTGTGATATCGTTATTCGAAAATTGATAACAGCGAGATAACATAGACAGAGTTTGCAAAATTTTTAACATTTTTACGATCAAATCAAAATCAACGATCACCATAATATATATGAGTAATGTCCGAATGTCTGGACGAGATGAAAATTAAATGGTGACAAATATATTTTTTTTGAACTGATTACTATACGCGCAATAGTAAATAATTTACTATTTCCGGATAAATAGAAAGACAGAGACCGAGTAAATAGGAAAGAGATAAATCGAGTTCTTGTATATAATTTACGTAAACTAAGCAAAACTTTATTATAAAATACTTAGAAGAATTACTGAACCATAAATAATAGTAATCAACGATTAGCAAATCCATCAAAAACTTTGCGATGAGTCATTGTGTGAATATAGTATAAGTAATTAAGATTATAGAAATCTAATTGACGTCATTAAAAACTGAATTTTACAATAGATCGAAATACGTTCACTGAGAACTGGGTTGCATATTATAATATCTACCTTGCATTTTACTAGAATGATGATGTCACTATACCAATTCGAATTGATTGATCTTTTGTATGTAAACGATCAATAATTTTTTTTTTTAACCACATCCGTCGTTTATTTCCATTGTTTCTTCGAATATATTATGTTTGCCACATTTAAGAATTTATACGTACACTACACATACATGCGCACAATTGTAAGTTAATTAATCGCAGCATAAGCATATTAAAAACGATTGTCAAACCATAATTTTATGCGATGGAAACTTACTGTTGGAAATTACTACTGTTATTTGTCTAAGACTGTGGATAGACGTCACACGTAATTATGTTAACTAAAGTGTTGTCAACCTTTTTGCCGCGACACTTGAAGTCGAATAATCAACACCAGTGTAACAGTCTAGACACTTAATCGAATTAGTGTTACTGTTGATATTATTTGTATTACAAAATGCGCAAATTATATACCTGTATCGTTTTTATATGATGCGTAAACCTATCTTTCAACCGACCTTGAAGCAAATAATAAGAATTTACCGATTTTTACTAAATTGGTCATCATCACCTTAAGGCCCATCATCGATGATCACTTATGTGGGCTGACCAAAATCTAACGTTTGTTTACTGATTCATCGCTATGTTACATCATTTACCTCTAAAATATGGATGAATCGTTGTCGATTTCATTAAAAAATTGTTGTGATTAGCAACTACTTAAAATATGCTATACTAAACCAATATCTCTTAAAACGTGAAAATCCCCAAAAGATTTAATTTTACAAACCAGATTCCATAGTGCGAATCATTAAAAATTCCATCGAAATTCATGCATATATAGGACTATCGTATGTTGGTGGTAAGTTCAACGAATATTGAAAAATAAACAACAGAATTTCGTTTTTGTGACATCATTTTGAGAGGTTTGTATACGTATTCACATACACAACACACACATTCACACAAACGATCGCCATGCAAAACATATTCATAAAACGATCATCGTGTGGGGAACGAAAATTCAAAAAATATTCACACAAACACATTTACACACAAAGCTAATACACTGGAATGCATGGATAAAGAAAGAACCGGTTATCCAAAACATCACGATTCACGATTCCGAATAAAAAATTCTTGCAAAATATTAAACAAAATTATTGAAAGCAAAATTAATTTTCTTTCGAACGAAATTGGTATAAGAAAATTTATTGCTTACGTCAAAAACTGATTGCAGAATTCATGACAACACATTTCTCTGTTTGGTTGATATTTTTTTAGTTTTCGGATTGAACAAACGTCAATAGCTTGCTTTTAAAATTATTATAATAAAAAAAATTATAAATTCAGACCTTGAATTATATTATTGTGTGTTTGCTACTTTATTCTACGATTCGTGTTGAATATTTGAGATAAATTTATCCATTTAGTTTTTTTTTTTTGTTTTAACAACTTTCAACTTCTATCCACTTTTTGCATTACAATAATTCTAGGTATCACAATTTTTATTTTATTTTTTTTAACTTTTTTTCACTTATGAACGAACACATCCAATCACAATTTATAACATTTCCAATTTCACTTTTTGATTTTCACTTATTTTTGTTCACTCTCACACAAAATTAATATTTAATTTTCACAAATAATAAACATCGAAAAGTATATATATATATACATATATATACAATAAATAAAAAAAAAATCACAAAACAATTAAACCAGCGATCGGTCTGCTCAAACCGTCGGTTAATAACGCTATTACACACTAGAATGAATTGTAACGATCATTCCCACAGTGAAAAATGCCATTCATATTTTTTATTTTAACGATACACACCACTATATACGTATAAATATATAGTCGTCTCGTTTTATCGCGTTCAAAACTACCACGTTTCCCTCTTTTGTCCGTTGAAACTGTATTGCACTATTTGATCAACCACATGTTTGATCTGTATGTATTGGTAAATCCGTATACACATTTATAGCATAGGGTGTTAAAAAAAATAATTAATCGTGCGTGAATATAGAATGTGTGCAACAGATTAATAAATTCAATGATAACAAAAGTAATGTATGTACATCACATGTTGCCTCAAAATATATCCCAACAAACATGATACGTTATCAATGTTGTACATCAACACGTACATTTATTTCAACTTTTCAAGTCAGCACACACACACAACGAACTGTTCGATACATTGATAATGCAGAATTAATTTAATTTTTCGACGAATATCATAATTTAATTAAAATGGCGTAGACAGGTATTATACACGATCAATGATTTTATTATAGTGTTGATGATATCGTAACTTTAAACTCGTAATGGCTTTACTTTATGTTTATACAAATATATACCTGAATTATTAATCATCTTCACCTATACATAGTATATTGGCCTCTGTAGTCGGAGGGTACTCGCATGTTTCGTAAAAAATTTAACACCGATCACGCACTAATAAAAATAAAACGGTTTTTACAGGCCATTGCTGGCCCGTACCGAATCAACGATCTGGCTCCATCGGATTCTATACCGACTTGTTCTTCATATTGTTCTAGACAATCCGATGAAAAAAAGATGTTCTCTACCCTGAGGTGCAATCGTCATCGACAGTGACCTCTGCGCCAACCAAATGGCGGTTCTGCCCTCATCCGTTTCAGATTAGCTTGCAGAACATGACCGAACCAGCGTAATCACTGTATTTCATTACATAAATGAGGTTAAGCATTTTCATAAATTTCCTGATCTCGTGGTTAAACAAAACTCAGTTTGGGGCCATATATCATGCGTATGATTTTTCTTTCGACTGTCATTAGCCATCTCATACACATCCGTCAGGGTACAACTCTTACAACCATACATGACAACGGGTATGATCAATACCTTGTGCAACTTCAGCTTTTCGGCATTTGCAAGGTATTTTGACTTCAGCAGTGGACGTAAGGCATACAGAACACGGCTGCCAGCGATAAAGCACGCTTTTACATTCCCTCCCACAAAAATTATACCACCCATAGAGCGTTCACATCAACTTCTTAGCTTTGCACTGGCCAAATGATGATCAATGCCTACAAATTTGGCAGCTGACCATAAGATCAAACATCTTGAAGGACCCGAGACCTTCCCTAAGAAATTAACACTTGTTCAATTTGACTTCGGGACGTCTTACGAGGGGGAAACATGGACTCCAATATTT
This sequence comes from Tipula confusa, assembly GCA_963556175.1. Lineage (NCBI taxonomy): Eukaryota > Metazoa > Arthropoda > Insecta > Diptera > Tipulidae > Tipula > Tipula confusa. The sequence continues at coordinate 4,761,807 of OY744475.1, forward strand.
TTATGAAGAAAGAATGCTAGCCACACTAAGATCAAGCACGATCGCAAAGTACATTATTTTTTCCCCATTATCAGCCGCTAGATCGTGTCGGGAGTACGAACCTATGTTTTAACATAAGTCAGTCTGATATTTGCTAGCTCTAACATTAAAGCCACCAATTTATATTTTGAAGTCGGGATCACTTACGATTATCAACCGCTTTGAAATCCAAAACAGACTTTTTCATCTGGGGCCCAAGAAGAAAATCATCACCAAGATTGCCGAGGTCACCTCCACTGTAAAGTAATGTATAGCCTTGAGACACTTGCGGTTTCCACTTTTTGGCCATCGAGTTTCTTGGAGAGCACTGAGTGCCAAGTGACATTCGTTAATGGCCGATATAGACTATCAAACGCGCCTGGTTTTTTGATCTTTTTAACAGTCCAGTTTTTTAAGGACGTGGAGAGTCAAATCAGCGATTCAACTTTTGTTTAGTCGCCTCCAAAAATGTTGTAGTGGAATTCTACATATCCTATAATTGATATCATTAATGAACGCCTTAACATACGTTAGCCATTTATCACTGGGATCATTCAGAAAAATTAACGATATGAAGATTATCTCTTTATAGATTTTCTTGTCTTGTATATTCCACTGACAATTTTTTAAATCCTAGATTTGCAATTTCAATCCTAGATTGAAATTAGAAATTCCACTGTTCAGCATCAAAGTTGTGTTCTAATTCGGAACAGGTCAAGGTCACATATGTCTTGGGATGCTGTGAGTCTCAGTCCTCTAGTATATCCCCGCTCCGTTTTTTGTACTTCGTGGACAATGTCGACTAATTATATCCTGCATTTCACATTTGTAACAAAACCAGTAAATGGGTGGTACTGGTCAATCAAAAAATAAATTATCTATGTTGTCACAAGTAAATTTAACTTAAGGTTGGACTTAGGTGGCGTTCCTTTCTGAAGTGCGAAACCATCTGGATCTATTCTTAGGCCCAAGTCCTCTTCTAAATGTAAAATTATTGATGTTGTCACCAATTGTATCATAACGCTTGTCAGTTAATTTATAGCGTAGGCCGGATTGCATATTCTTCGTATTAGAAATATAACTAAGTAGCAATATGATCAAACGTGCCAACATTAAATAATTTGCTTCTATTTTAAATCCAACCCTACCTTCCAAAGTTTTCTGGAATAATCTAAAATCTGTTAATTCATTTTGTTTAATCAACAAAAGATACATTATCAGCTCTTTGCATATGATTTGCAAATTTATAGATTTTGTACACCTTGTGACATTTTGCCCAATTTCAAATTGCATTGAATCTGTTAATTTCGATATCGACCTAGTTACAACGTGGTCATTGGGTTGGCAATAAACTGAAAATTAAAAGTGGAAAAACAAAGTGTATTGTTATACCTTCTACAATTCGCGATACTCATGATCTGCCCGAATAGGCCCGAAAATATAGACAGACAGATTTGAGAAAGTAAAAGATCTTTTAAAGAGCCTGAAAACAAAACTTTTGAAGAAGGACATTATAATGATAGCACTCGCAATGATTGACAGCATCATTATCAATCAATGATGAATTTGCCAGCCCCATTGAAGCATTAATCGATACCACAAATAAATAACCACATGCCATAAAAACTGAGGAGCTGACGTTAATTCATGGCATAAACTATAGTAATAAACACATTCACCCAAACTTTCGATCAGGATACTCTCCAAATGAATACGATATGCCGTTCCTAACGAGCGCACTTCACGGGACCTCTCAAAGCAGTATCAAGTAAGAACCTAAAAATCTAAAAAGATCACTTTTGTGACTGGAATTATGACATTGTATTACTATGGTAGCCAGCCATCAGACAAAAATTAAATCCAACCACTAAGGATAAGATCGTTGCCAGAAGACTTACTTATAATGACTCTGTATCAAAGGATTTGCCGAGTAACACGATCGTCACGGACCCAAGGAAAACTTGATCCTCTTATACCGATACTAACTACAAGCACAAGCCAAACAACAAATAGCTTAACATTTTAAATCGGGTACCAAAATGCACATACCATGCCTACTGGATAGCAGCTGGATCAATATCTTTCGCTTTTCATAGATGATTTCAATGCCTGCTCACATTTAAATGGAGAATACCTCTTTGACGTATACATCAGTCATGTATGGATACAATTTCAATATAAGCAGTTGTAAGCCAAGATGAAAAAGTTTGTGACCGCACTACTTCGGTTATTGAATTGGCAAGAGAGTTTTGATCCTGGAAGATTTTTTTTGGAACAACTGCTAATTATTCTTACAACAACTTTTACATCCCACTGTACAATCACAAGTGTGTATCGTTAGACATACTGAAAGATATCGCAAAGGCACTGAAGTCACAAAAATAGTTAATCGTACTGATGAAATAATTTGACATCAAAACAATTGATGATGAATATTTTATATTTGTAACAGATCCTAAAGCTTGCACCTTCTTATTAAATGATTTTTTACCAAAAACGAAATCATTATTAAGCTGGTTTTTGGCCCACGCAAAAAACTTCCTAACAGGTGGTCATTTGCTTTCAACGACTGAGTCATCTGGCCATTGTAGGCGAATAATCCGAGTTCTTTGTGCCGTATTCTTCTCAGAGTGGACCGACTAATGGCGCAAGCGTTAGTCCAATAGCAAGCCTTTCTCATAGCAAGCCTTTCTCACGAACTTTCTTCACCAATTTCACTACAGCGGTTATGCTTGGTGCATGACTTTAGTCTAAGCGATAATATAGATAACGTTGCTATAATCAAGCTGGCAAATGAAGCTACTGTCAAAGAGCGTAAGAATAACAATTACAATCAAAACTACCGTTAGCGTTTATCATGACCTCCACCATCTAGACAATTACTTGGCTAGTTCAACATTTATCATTCTTGTCTTGGATAACAATAACAATATTTAACCGTCGAGCACATTATTAGAACAACCAGGCCCCTTTAGAGCGAAACACATGGAACCATGGCACGTGCGGGTGATGAATTATTTTTATTTTTAAATAAGAAGAATAAAAATTATCTTTGAAGATATTCTACATAAACCGGGTGATCTGTTACGGTTTGGGGCGCAATAATCAAGATAGCAACACTTTACTACCTTAGAAAAGTTTTGCAGAAAATCTGTTATACCAAACATGAAAACTCTTTACAGAGATAATTGTTACTATTTCCAGCACGAAAGGCCCCATCACACACAGTTAACTTAGTTCAACAACAACAACAGACGTACAAATATAATCTAGGCTACTTTATAACCAAAGTGGCGCGTAATAAAAATCTAATAAGGCTTGGGGTGATCACATACCACGCTGAGCATAATCTAATTGTATTTTAACATGTTGGATATGAGATTTCCAATCCAAGTTGGCATCTAAATGAAAAGCTATAAGTACTTGACACTGTATTGCCACAACCAGAAAAGTTGCAGGAACCTCCATGAAAAACAAACTCAGGACTAAAGTCCAAATATGGTACCCTCGACAACCTTAAAAAAATTATTGTGGTTTCTGTCTCAGAATCATTGCCTTGATCAAATGGAGGCTCTTGTTGGCTGTGCCGTTGCACACTATCAATTGTTACGATACTGTTATTGCAATATCAATATATCGGTATTTAGTAGTTTTTTGTTCAAAATTTAGCCGAATCGTTAGTACCGTACGGGCCAGTGATGGCCTGTAAATACCGATTATTATTTATACTTTTACACATACTAAATTACCTGTAGATTCAAAACTTTCTTTGAAATGTGATGTAAGTCTGTTTGTGTGTGGGTAAAAGGTTGGTAAAAGGTCAATCGATCAACAAAATCTGATCACTGATCATAAATTTCGATAACGTCACTAAATAACACTTTGGTCGACGTAATATCAAAGTAGTGGGATGGGTGAGAAATACGAGTTCAACGTACTGACAATGAACTCATATTGTTACGGAAAATCCTATTTAATATCGTTACTGGAGTATAACGTCGTCCGTCCATTAATTATGCATACAACACACCATGACGACGACGACGACGATGGCTATACGATATTATTTCAATATCGACGCGAACAATGTACATCATAATCAGAGATCATAAATTCCCACAAAAAAAATTAAACTCGTATTGAAATAATCTACCCTTAAAAAAAATATAATACGGATAAATTTCATCTCAGGAATAAAAAAAACGGTAAGTATTAAAGGGAAACATAATTTATCCTTCTAACTACTTTATTTATTATTCTATAGTTTTTAAATCTACATCTTAAAGATGGAACCAAAAAATAAATAAATTCGATGAGAATTTTTAAATACTACCTGAAAACCTATGGGAATTTGATGATCTCGAGACGGTTTAAAATTTGCAAATTTCTTTCCATCACTTTCCTATATATATATATAGACTCGAATATATGATCATCGACTGTCACCGAAAAATGTTCACATGACTATACCATAAACCACCCTTTTATACGCAACCCGAATTATAATAAAATAAACATATGGCGTAGTGAGAAGGACGATTATGCAAAATATTTAAGGAACTACCGCATACACTCAGTTTTCAGTGGTGATTAGAAATAAAAACAAAGGTCATATTATTATGTACTCATGTCATGCAACCAACCGTTTTTTGATCGCAATTCAATCAACAATTTGTTAACTATTTACTATAGGTACTAATAAGTAGTCGAATTATAAATTAGGGGGACGCAATATTTGTTAAATGTGTCGTGGGAAATTTTAATTAATCTGAGAAAATGATGAAAAAATATTATAAATATTTTATAATTCGGTGACATACGGTTTTATTACCGGCACGAATTTAATGTAGAGTACAGACATGGAAATTATAAATATAAGGTAGGAAATTTAACAGGTGACTTATTTGTTACGGTGGGTTTAAGCTTGGAGTACTTTTTAAAAGTATGTTAAATGGGGCTATGGTAGTTCTGCTTTAATCCTGGCTGGTCAAATATTAACTAAAACCGTATTAGGGAAATTTGCATTAACTCAAAAATAAAAATCCCAATCAAAAAGGGCTATCAAAATATTATGTCATTTATGTTATTATAACATATTTTAACTGTTCACAAAAATTTTCCAGAGCCAAAGAAACAAAATATGTAACAATGTTCTGTTACATGGTGAAATAAAGGACAGAAAAAAAATACAGAAATAGCCGAGGGGCTCACCTGAAATTCATCAACTGAAGTTGGGCGACAAACATTACAAAAAGATACAATACAAACTTTATTTCAAGCATTGACTTGAAAGACTCCTTCTGGCAAATTCCTTTGGTTAAGAGTTGGGAGGATAAGACGGCTTTTACTGTTGTTCGACGACCACTTTACCAATTTGCCGTCATGCCTTTCGTAAGTCTAACAAAGTGAACATAGTTTATAGCCAAAATAATCAATTGGATTCTTCTCAGACTAGTTCTGAACCACATTTGGCAAATGTAAATTTTATAGCTAATCTCAGTGAAAGCAAAGAAATCATCTGGACGATGGCTATCTTTTCCTTCCACTTATACAAAATGGCCTGTCTGGAACCAACCACTGTTTAATTTTTTCAGGCAAACCAAAATCCGTATCAACCATTTCAATTAGCAAATTTGCGACCAAATAAAATGGCCAATTTCATTCGATGGCTCTCTACTAGGTAGAGAGTCGAATAGTAGAGCCCCAAGGCATGTCCAAACGTATGCTATTATTTTAAAGTTATCGTAGCCGATGGATACTGGGATTTTATCCAAAGGTACGGTATTCTAGGATTGTCATTTCTCGCAAATCAGAACTTATTTACAAGTAATTCCTTATAGACGATCTAATTTGGAAATTTGTAGGGGTATTGATATAGTCCGTCTACGCATGGCATATGAGGATACTTATGGGTGCGAAATTGTGTTATACCAGAAAACCAGTATGAGCCAGCTTCGATAAGTTCATGAAATGTCAGTGTAAGATTACCTGACTGGTCATATGTCGTCCGTATATTAATTTACTAATACCGCAATGCATATCGCAGCCATTGCCTATTCGCGTTAGGTTCAAATTTGATTATTTAGAACAACCAACCTTCTGCGAGTCGAACATTAATTGTTAAGTATTGTTGGAACTGCCAACAAATGAGACATTACATTAAATATTGCCATTAAAGAATTTCGCACACTTTCTGCTCTGGTTGTATGGTACACCGATGTTGATTAAGCATAATTGTCCCAGCTGTAAAACAATTTGAAAATACTGGAAGGAGGTTTGAATATTCCCAAAAAGATACTCTAGACGTGGCTTGAGCTTTACAAAATGTGTGGAATCCCAGTATTACAAATGAGTTAAAAAAAGAGAGCAGCTTAGCAAATTTCTCGCAAAATTTCTCGTATTTTTACCAGAAAATTGGTTCAGTAGTTTTTTTTATAATGAAAGCGCTACCAAAATTGATGATTATGAAAGAAAATAATGGGGATATTTAAATTTAAATTACAACCAACGTTAGATGGATGGATTCATGTCAATGGATTCATGTCTCTTCATTTTCTCGGGTTCAACCTCATCTAAATGAACTGCCAAATGGTTCCAGCTGTGTGCCACTGGGCATTGTCGTGCATCAATATGAAATCTACCCCTATATATCCTGCATAAGGACCTACATGATCCAAGATAATGTCTTCATTATATCGTTCAGCTGTCAGACCTTCTCTATATACGGCCTCCACCAGGTACGAAAACAAGATCTGTTTTTCCTCAAGCGATATGCTAGCCCACACCATGCACGAACCGCCCGCCATACGAGACTGTTTCAGCAAAACAACACCACAAAAATCGCTCTTCTATGAAGGCCGGTAGACCCGGCCCCTCATATTACTTGCAAGCAGACATATTCTGCATTCGTCAATAAATAGAACGGAGTTACATTGCTAAATGCTCTAATTGATTTGTTTGCAAGCAAATTCTAGTCGCTCTTTGTGGTGGCGTGCTGTCAATTGTGTGCCTCTAACGAGCCATCTTGAAGTTAAGCCGGCTACTTTCAAGCGTTTTCTTACTGTCCATTGACTAACAGCTACATATCCTAGTATTGTATCCTAGTGGTAGGGTTCAACGTCCATATGAGTTCAGGAAAGTGGTACCTTGGATCTCCGATCCAAGGAACCACTTTCCTGAACTCATCTGGCTCATTTAGTTGTCGAGCGACTTCTCATTGATTTCCCCTTATTTTAATAAAGCAACAACTTGTGCGGCTTTTTATGGAATAGTATCGATGATTTTGAGGATACAACAAATGAAACCGGTAAAGATTGGCTCATGGCAGCGTTTGGTAAGTGACTGACGGCAAATATCGATCAACGTGGTAATTTACAGGAGATTGCAGCACACCAATTCTTTTCACCGAACATCGCACTTTACTACGATTGCTTTACATTGAAAAGTATTGTATAGATTTTAAAGATAAAGATGTGATAAAGATGCGTGGAGGTTTGAGTCGATTTAGTTGCTCAGGAGTGTACATCAAATGACAAATTGGTTACAAGATGGAGATTTCATCGGACAAAAAAGTAATTATTAAACTTAAAATAACACTCAAAATTAGAAGACCTCCACTTGTACTTGTAAATGGATTAAGAATTACGATAGTCAAAACTGTAAAATGGCTTGGAGTAGATTCCGATGAAAAACTCTGTGACACTCGACAGCTAAAAAGAATGGTGAAAAAAAGTAAAAAAAAATCTTTTCACCTCTGAAACGAGGGGTTTTAAAAAACTTGGGGATTAAAACAAGGCATCTTCTGTACATTATTGTCCATAGTTAGATTACAAACATATGCATGTAGCGAGTGGGTTCACAGAATAAAATTCATCACCATCAAATATTAATAAGTACAGAAAGGGAATACTTCTTACGAATTACTCACGACTATAAAACTGTATCTTTATGTATAAAAACAGTGCCGATTTTAGTTGGTACAATTTTAAATTATATTTTAGTGCAAGGTAGAATTTCAAAGTACAAACAAAGTCTTAATTTTAGTTGCGAGAAAGTGCCAGGAGATAAAATCAAACATAACTAAAAAAGCCAACAGCCTTTATTTGGCTGTTCCATCCGATTTGTCACTCGGCCAATGTTGCCTTTCAAACAAGCTTTTTTACTATTGCCACTGGATGCCACGTTTGGGACAACATTTTTGTTACATTTAAAACACCCCGAATGCACTGCTTACTCATTAAAAGCTGGTTTGATACATACAACTTAAATTATACCTATATAACATTTTTGATTTAGAAGTCTAAAGATATATCACGGCTAAGATTGTTGTGTAGGTCGTCGTGCAACTGTATTCAAGGGATAAATCCAGATTATCATCTCCTTGTATTGCAGCACTAATTCAAACCCGGTATCATTTGCAGAACTGAGCTATTTAGATTTTTAACTATTTGGAGTTTGAACACATAACCATACACCATTTTTCGCAGAAAAGGACCCAAAACCAATAATAACGTAATGCCCTATACCCATCGTCTGTCGTTATTTTAATTATTCAGATTTGGATGTTGTGCGAAGCAAAGCTCGTTTCGATCTGTAGAGGAATTTAGTTAAAAATAATCTCATCAGACGATGGTCGCTACAAAATCATGTTGGACATAGATTATTTCATCTTGATCCTTAACATACTGCATGATATAAGCGGCCAAAAACTAGTTTAACCGAAAATTATCCGGATAGAGTAAAAGTTTTTCTCGAATTATCTCCAGTATGTCATAAATTGTTTGGCACTTAAAGCCATAAGTTTGAATTTAAACATTATCCAAGACCAAAACTTTGTATCAGTCGTATATCCAATAGTATGGTAATGTTTCGCCATTCGACCCCATATTAGAATAAAACAGTTACGATTTATGCAAATAAAAATTATGTTTTAATACTTATAGCAAAACTCAAAATAGTATTATAGAAGCTTACCATCCCGGTAAGTCGAAACAACGAATTTAAATTATCGGAAGGTCATAACTGTTTAAACTGGCTTAAATTTGTGTTGTGTCTATAGAAAAACAATTCAAATGTTTTTTCAAGTGAAACTTGTTTAGGCGCGAAGTGAGTAAAATTTCAACGCCTACTTTTAAAGCAAACTTTTTATGTAACATTTTTTGTGAAATGTTTCTGACGCGAAAAGGATAGAAATTTGGAATTTGGAGGAGAGAAAAAGAAAGCACTATGATATATACGTTGCTATGCTATATACATACGTTACTTAGATTATTTTAATAAAAACTTACGAATTATTATTTTTTGTTTCCTATGCAACTTTTTCGATTTATTTCATTGGTAATCAGTGACTACTGATTCATTTTTACAAGTAATATCGCATCTTCTATCTCCGAATCAAAGTTCACTGGTTGTGGCAAAACTTTTGTCATCGGACTCTTCATATAATATGATATATCATCGGTATACAAATACTAATGGTATTTGTAATGCATACATTGCATATATGCATGAATTCCAAAGACTGTCAACAAATATATTAGAAACGATTAACAACCAGATACTCAACTTTGAACGCCAGAGAAATAAATTGGTATTCTGAATTGCCGAAGTCTTCGAAGTCATTTCGAATGCTGTCATACGTATATCAAACATTGTGCTTCTATCTGAGACTTGATTTGAAAACAATGAGGATATTAGTATACCTAATTTCAACTGTTAAGTGTAACATAAACCGTTGAATATTCCAGCAGTTGGAAATGTCGCTCTTCTTGTCACAAAATATGTTCAAATTCCACTTATTTTTGATGGTGATATTAATGTGATTTTTTGCTAGTTGGAGCTACAATAGATGCTGTTTTTTTACGTAATTTGGAATGTACAGATTCAAAGATCTGATACCGACGATTTTTGGCAATAATGTTTCCATTTTGATCCTTTAAATACTTTTCTTGAATCCTATTAATACTATAAATTTTTTCTTGCTTTTTTTAAAATATTTTTGCTCTTATTATAAATAAAATATAGATTTGTGAAAGGCATGTTTCAAAATATAAGTTATTGTAATAATTCGTTAACGCATCGATCGATTTTTAAAATTTTTTTTTTGTCACTGTTTGCTCTATATTTTAATTACTTTTAATTTGGGTCACAACGTATATTGAATCTTTCAAAGAATATTGGTTTTCAAAGTATATTGAATATTTTTATCAAATATTAAAGTGTTTCATCCAGTTTTACATTTTGCCTTTGAAAAGAAAAATAAAGTTGGTTTAGTCAGCAAAGTTATAGTACCTAAATTACATCACCAACCGCACCACATTCATATTTTTAATCGTAATGTAATTTTCAATGAACTAAACCGAATTAATCTTGTGGAATGGTTATCGAAAGAATAAAAACATCTTTAAATGGTTCCTTTTAAAACCCACAGTACACAAATTTTTCAGTCTTCCTAGAAATCGTCGAAAAATAAAAAATCTTGTCGACAAAACATTCGTTTATAATAAATTTAATTCTTTTAATCTGTGAAAAGATTTTTTTTTGTCTCGTTTATCGTTTTGGGATATAAACCCAAAACATTTTAATTTAGGATTTTCTTTTGAGTCCCATAAGTCAGTTATATGTGGTGGGAATGTGGATGGCGAGTGGTACGAAACAAATAAAAACATAATTAAACAGTTAAAAGGTAAATTAATACATTAATTGGGACATTTTGATTGGGCGGACAAATAAATTACATTTTTATGATTAAAACGAATTAAATTTAATTAAACATAACATAGCAACATAAAATATTCGTCGCAACATAATTTTTGTATATTTTTGCATTTCTCGTTTGGTTCTATAATACTGGAAATCCTTAGCATTTGGGATTATAGCAAAAAAATCATAATTTAATAATTTGTATTTAAAGTCGGGGTAATCTGACTGTATATATTGCTGGATTAAAAAATTTGTAGACAACAACAAAATTTAAATTTGTTCGTTTCACAAGAAAGCATAATCTGTGGTTTTAGTCAGTATCTTATAAACTATATATTTACTTACTTGCATTGTAGGTCTATTCTATATACAGGTTGGTGTTATCTGCTGTTAATGGATTATGAGAATACTATTATAACAACGATGGTATGCCGTTATTTGTATTACTAATTGAATTGCCCAGAGTTTGTGATGGCGTGCGAAACCATTTTTAGTTTCCATTATGGTATTGCATTTGTAAAAAGTGTTGCGACTACAATATACTAAGTGATTGACTTAGATTATGATCCAAAAAATTCGGTAGAAACTTTCAGTGCAAAGACATGGATTGAAATAATCGATATATTCAATGTACAGGTGGATTTATCTGGATAATATAAAACGATGTTATGGTTACTGTTTATGAAATTGATCAAGGTGCGACCACCTAAAATTAAAATGTCTAACGTTAAATGTCTAAAATGTATTATGAGCGACATGTAATTTTTAATTTTTAATTTTCCGGTCGCTCGATACAAAAGTCAAAATGTGCTTTTGACAACCACTACACTCACTGTTCAGCAACAGTATGATACACCTGACGCACCTTCCAGGACTCAAGAAACATCAAGAGTAATTCGGTAGACGAGTAGAATTTAGAGCTATTTTGATAAAATGATAGTCGTTAATCTGTATACAAATCGACGGTGAAGTTACTTGTTTAACACTGTGACTGTGGTTAATCATGTTAGGAATTTTTTTTTGTCGGCCAATTATGGGGCATTTCTTTGATTAATTGTTTTCATCATTTGAAAAACTGCCAAATGGCTTCCTTTTCAAGTTGTACAGTGAATTTAGCTTTGTTGACCTTAATTGTATATTCTTGGTGTTTAATATGTAAAAGAACAAAATATTTGCATTTTGACTTCATGGTGCTGTATCTCGTAGGGGACCCAAAAATAAAGCCATTTAGAAATTGAGTTAGACGTTTAACCTGCAATAAAGTAAACCTCAAGTGCAGGAGATATTACTGGTGAAAAAACACTTTTTAATGTGACAAACACAAAATGAATGGTACAACCATTAGATCTGCTTTTCTGAGGTAATAATTTTGAAATATTTTATGGTTAAAGTTCAGCTCTTTTGGTTTAGTTTTGAACAGTTTTCAAATCGTTTAACAGTGTCTATTATAATGCCAAAGATAGACCGAGCTAAGATAGGTCGTCACAGTCAGCGAAATGCGTGGCGATCTACTTCACGTCTGAACCGCACTGATTATCAGTGAGCAACGGATAGTGAAAATAGTCGCATTGACATATCCCAATTATGTTCGAAAGCGACTGAAGGTAAACGAAAAGCAAAAGATTAAGAATGCAACAAGCTCGTGCGTTTCAAACACAACCCCAGGTAAATGTAACAATTTAATTTGATGACGCAAACAACGTAGGAAGAATGACACTTTTCATAAAGACGTATTCATATAATAGTCACCTAAACCCTCATTGGATCGAAATCAAGAATAAACTGCTAGCTAGCCAAACACTAGTAGACAGACATGACACCACTGCCAGAGTTTATAAACAAAAATCAAAATTTCTGATGGGATTCATCATAAAGCACCGTGTGTATGGCCGAGTTCGTTGTTAGATATTCTCCGTTTAATGGCAAAAACGTGGTCTACCTCATGTGCACATTTCGGTTTGGTTCGTTTAAAATCAGACCAGATCAAATCGAATATGTTCAAATCATCTCAGCCGAAATCCTCGATGAAGCTGTTCGAAATTGCATGGAGTAGTGACTAATAATACAATCAATGCGTTTTGCGAAATTTTCAACAACGACTTACTGTGTATGATAGATATAGCAATTGTTTCAAGCGATTCTTGAGAGACCTGATTGCCAATACCACCACAGGCAATGCCGGATATCCAATATATTGTAGGCAATCAGACGCGGACGATGAGTGATCTACAATTGTGATAGTGAAATGGCAAGATGTTTATGTCGACCATCGTTGGGTTGTGCCATATTCGCCGAAATTATCCAAGGCTTTTGAGGCTCTCATCATTGCAGAATACTGTAACTTCGTCAAATCGTTCAAGTACATATAAAAATATATGAACAAAGGCACCGATATGGCTGTTTTCGGTGTGACAAGTGCAAACGACGAGGTATTCCAGTATTAGATGCGGGTCGCTTTGTGAGCATAGCAACAAGTCGATTTGGCGCACCTTTTTCTTTGTGATCCGCACGAACATTTGGCAGTGCATCTGAAATACGGGTAACAAGTATAATTCAATCCAGAGAACGTAATGGATAGAACAACACGGTCATCGTCGACAGCATTGACAAACTTCTTCTTGATTTGTCTAGCAAATGTCTCGCACGCACTTTGCTGTATGCTCAAATGCCACGCTACTATACATGGCACGAATCATCGAAATCGTTTTAGCGTCTCAAGCAATGAATACCAGTTGAAGGACATCCAAATGTATTTGCTTCAGACACTCTGGGTCGCATCTACGCTGTACTGTTTAGGTATCCAAATAACGACGAATGTTACTATCTTCGATTGTTGTTGGTGAATGTTCACAGTCCAACGTAGTTTCAACAACTGAGAACCGTTAATGAGCATCTGTGTGCGACTTACCGAGAGGCAAGTCAGTTTTTACAGTTGCTCGAGTACGATTCGCGTTTGGACAATACGCTCAAAGATTTAAATTCGATACTGCAATTGTCAGCAAAAATGCATTGATCATTATAGAAGACATCGTCCCATTTAGGCATGATATCACCTAATCGTCCAATGCACGATGCATTCAACCACGAATTACAAAGAGTACAATAATTCGGCACTGAAACATTAGCCGAAGCAGTTCGTATAAATGTTCAGTAATTGAATCAACAACAAAAGACTGCGTACGACTCTTTGATGGAAGCTGCTTACAAAGGAATTGGTGGCATTTACTTCCTGGATGCTTCCAGAGAGACTGGAAAATTTTGTTAATTTCTTTGCTTTTAGGGTCGATTCAGTACCAGCATGAAGTTAGAAGGTGGACGGGCTGCATATTTTGCAATGAACATGCAAAGCAATAAGAGGCTAACAGCATGCATGATGGCCCACAAAAAGTCATTGGATGAGCTTGATAGAACGTTGAAAGCGCTTCTTGACAGCCAAAACATATTTGGTAATTTTCGTCAGACTCTTCCAGCTATTCCACGTTCAACTACAGATGACGAACTAAACGCGTGCTTGAAATCATCAAATTTGTCGCGCCATGTAAAGACCCTCCGATTGACGAATAACAGTGAGTGTTTTTGCTTCAAGATCGAGCTGCGGATGTGTTTTCTAAGATTGATAATGGGAAAGTAGCAGTTGATATTTCGACTGGATTCATCACATTTCCCACTGATTTTTGCCAGTTGTATCGAATGAAGATCTCATTCGACGTGTTTTTACCGAACATAGTAAAAAACTTTGAATTTCATTACTGTGGCTGTTTAAACGAGCCATATTGGCGGCGACAAACAAAGATGTCGATGCTTTCAACGCGACCATTCAAAATTTCATCCCGGGACAATTGTTTTTATTTTCAAATCGGTTGGCACAGTTATCAACCATAGGATGAAGTACTCAACTCACCCACAAAATTCTTGAACTGACTGAAATTGTCCGAATTGCCAGCTCACAATTTGCAATTGAAAGTAGGCTTAGTCACAATCATATGTTGCGTAACATCAATCAACAGACGTGAAAAAGCTAATGAGCAACGTCATCGAGGCGACGATTTTCAAGGGAAATTACAAAAGAGAGGATGTTTTGATTCCGCGCATCCCGATGATTCCAACGGACTTGTCATTCGAGTTCAAACGGCTTCAGTTTTCTGTGCGTCTAGCCTTCGCGATTACCATCAACAAATTACAAGGCAAGTCCTTGGACATTTATTGCAGAATTAACGCAACAACTGTGTGTCGCATATTTCCGTGTTGACAAGCCGTCATATTTGTTTATTCATGCACCGCAAAAAAATGGTATAAGCTAGCAATGGAGTTTTAAAACTCCTTTAATTATTTTATCCTTAATAAGAAGTACAGGGATAATCAATTTAATTTCCAACCATGATTTGTCAAGTTTTGTTGCTTCTGCCCATCACAGTTCCTCGCTAAGTCAATGCTGGTCTTCCTACCTTCGTTTTCTCTTGTTCCAGTTCAATGTCATCCTTGTTGTACCACTTGGTAGTACTCTTTGTGTAAAGCCCATCCATCTCCATTTCCGTTTCCTTCTGTTTTTATGCAGTTCGATGTTTGTTATAGTAGTGAGCCAGGGGCACTTTAATATGCGTCTAAGGTACTTTTATGAAGACATGCCGTTTCTTTATGATTTTTTGTATATTTCCATGTCTCACATCCATAAAGTAGTACTGATTTTACATTCGAGTTAAACTTTCGTATCTTGGTCATACGTGACATGAACATCTAACTGCACGATCTACTAACTAACTTTAATTTGTTCGGAAAAAAAGTTCTAGCAAATTTTTGGTTTGCTTTACTTCGAAAACTATAAAGTTAAAAAACAAGAAACGATTTGAGCAGAAAAATCAATAATCGATTAGATGGTAACTGACAAAATGATCGAAAACGGCATTGGCAAGATGTTTTGTATACTGTGACTTTCTCTTTAAATTATCAAGAAGATAATCCACTGGCGGAGAAAGTAAGTATGTACGTGACAATCTGGTGATTAATATAATGATATGTGAACATAAGTCTATGAACTCTAAAATATATAGAGTTAAAATCAAGTACTAAAGTGTTTGACCAAAGACGAGCACAGCTCATATATGTGTATATGTATAAAGTTATAAAAAAAATTAACACAAAATTTTAATCCTCTAATTATCGTCGATATCATGCAATCTAAATTTAAATACATATATTACATATCCATTATGTTAATATCTCTCTCTATGTTTACGTATTACAAAAAGCAACAAAATAATACTTAACTTCCTAATTATACAGATTTATTGTAACGAACAAAAAAAACTCACATCATAAATTATGCACGTGAGAATTTCACATTCTATTCTCTAATCGAAATTAAAACATGAATTAATTAATTAATACGTTAATTTAATAACAATAACAATCGGGGCTTGCAAGCCATTGCTGGTCTACCTCGAAATGTTCACTCAATTTAAAACATTTTCAGCACTTTACAATTTCACTCATTTTAGGTTTGAAACTTACCGTCTTCACTGATTGGTTGAATTTTACTTTTTGTTTTGCTAACTGATTGGCTTCTAATTGGGTTTTCCCGAATCTTATAACGGGTTTTTCTATAAGAGGTTTCATTTTGATATTAAAAAAATACGAGTATTTTTTAAGAGAAATCAATGAATGTTTATTTCATTGTAAAGAGGAAGGTATGCCATTAACTTTTTAAAACAATATCAGCCAAATGGCCGCCACGACTACGCTTGCAGCACCATATCCTTTTCATGAAATTTTCCATGACCAATTAGCCATTTGCGGCTGTAAGTCCTCGATAACTTTACGAATTCTATCTTTAAGGTCTTGAATCGATTGTGGAGCTTTGGCATAGACCTTATTTTTTACGTGGCCCCAAAGACAAAGTGTAAAGGTGTTAAATCACAAGATGTCGGTGGCCAATTGTGATTACTTCTGCGAGAAATAAAACGGTCAAGAAACTATTCTTGCAAAATTGCGATTGTTCCGTTGCTTGTGTGGCACGTAGTGCCATCTTGCTCAAAATAAACGTCATCCAAATAAGTATCTTCCAATTTCGGCCATAAAAATCATTAATCACCGTAACAGTTGCACGAGCCTCATTTTCGAAGTGAATTTTAACAATTTCATTGTGTTGTTGAAGCGTGTATCGTACCATTTTTAGTAATGGCGTAGTTTTTAGTTGTCAAATGTCAAAAGATGACAGCTTCAAAATTAACAGCTGCCAAATAGCAGGCTATTCAAAATGAAACTTTTTATTAGGTAACCCTATATTACAAGCGGTAGCGCTAAGTGAAATTAAAATTATAGAAATCATCGAAGTTTACGAACCATAGCTGTTATAGAGAACAAAAAAGTTTATTACAGTGATTCTCTTGAATTGTGTGTTTGTGTGTCATTGATCTTTACTTTTTAAAAATACAGTTTTCTTGCTATGAAACCCATAAGTCGATATTTTCTATATTTGTTTTCAGAAGATCCGTTAAAGGTGTTGTAATAGATGGAAAGTTACCAATAGATACCACTCCGCCATTTTAAAAATCGCCGCAGCTGTCTAATAGTTTGAGGAGCCAAATAATTTACAATAGGTTGTACTTTGTCGGGGTCCATGCGGACGATTCCGTTCTTAATCACATAACCTAAGTACTTTGTTTCACTTAAGAACCAACTTGCTTTTATCAATGTTTATTGTCAGACCAAAGAACATTACCCTGAAATATTAGAGAGGACGATCTGGAACGGTAAACGAATTTTTATTATGAGATGTCACGTCAAGAGAAATTTACCAAAAGGCGTCTTTTGAGTCGATTGACGAAATGTATTGAGTTTGAACAAGTTGACTTAACAACTCTGCAATTAGTGGTAACGGATATGTGTCTTTGATTGTTACTTCATAAACCTTCCGGGCATCAGATATAGTCTTATCTTACCAGTGTTTTTACGAATAACAGCAATTGGTTGCTGTTATATAACAGCAATTGGTTAGCAAATGTTGCAATAAAAAAAAATGTTGGGACACAACATTGCATAGCATAATAAAAATGAAATGACATTAGAGAAATGATAATAAAGAAACGCAATGGTTGACTGAATCGTTCGTTCTACGTGGCCATAAATTTGTCAGCATTGTAAACAATTTTTTTTTGTTTGTGAATCACCGTCTCGATTACTGCTACCATCATTTGCGCCACTCAATGCAATTTTATCGTTATCTATTAGAACGCCCGAATTTATGAGTTTATCATTTTGTAAAATTTTATTTACTAATGCCTTGGCTGCATCCTCAATATTTATGTTATCTTTTGCCGATGTTTCATACCAACCAGCAAATCCATTTTCTTTAACGTATTCGTCTAATTTACTGGAATTGTTGGCGACACCTTGTTTTGGTTGATCACACTTATTAGCTAATAGAATGTATTGAACTTCCATGATCTCTGGCTTTCCCCTATCACTCCTAACTCGAACATCATATGAACCTCCTTTAAATGTTTTCGCTACTAGCAGCGTTTAAGAATGACGTTAAGTAATAGATTTTAATTCCGTTTTGCTCCAATAAATCACAAATTTATTTCTTAATTAAACGACGCCAAGACCAATATTTAACGTTGCGATTAGGAGGTTTAAACTATGGTAATAAAGATGAAGAATTTTGAAAATTAGAATGCGATGAGGAAAAATCTACATTCTGTGCCAAATTAAACATATTTATATAAGAAAACGAAACTTTCATTAAATGGTCATTCTGAAAGGTACTATTAGCTGGTTGGCTACGTGACTTAAGCTCCGGGAAAGTTCTGGAAGGCGCTTCTTTGGTTTGGGTCCTGGCTTCGACATATTTCCTTATAGATTGAGTTCCAAGTTTTCTCTTCTACCACTTGCTGTTTCGCATAGTTTGATTTTTATAGATCTGGCAATTTGGCCTAGTAATATTAGGGCACGACAACCGAAACAATGAATGGAATTGTTAGGATTTCCCGAATGATTCCCCGAAGTACCGCCGTTTTTCATGGCACAAATACCTTCATAACATTCATAATATTTTGGATTTCACCCTTGGAATTTCCGTAACCGAATTTCTCGGCAAAGAGCTCATTCACTTGTTCAAACGTAACATGTCTTTCCGGTTTGTCGTAATTTAACATTTTCGTGTATTCAATATCGACACATTGACGGACGAGCTCGGATATTGAGGCAATTTGTCTACCTGCAATTTTATATTGCAATGCACTTTGAATATTTTTTTAAAAATGAAATAAAGATCGGTATCAGCAAGGGGCGAACTTAGAGCTAAAGTTGCATCTATTACCCCTGAATAAAACTCTGTAAAGCACTTATTT
Source organism: Tipula confusa (assembly GCA_963556175.1). Classification (NCBI taxonomy): domain Eukaryota; kingdom Metazoa; phylum Arthropoda; class Insecta; order Diptera; family Tipulidae; genus Tipula; species Tipula confusa. The sequence goes on from OY744475.1 coordinate 4,780,874, forward strand.
TATTTTTGTTTAGTTGTGGTATAAGATTTTCGATCTTTAAATTCCAGCTTCGTCTGTTACAACTCTTCCCATTGAACATTTTTATTTCTCTAAAAAAATGACCAGTATACCATTCGTATGCACTTTTTTTAATAACATAATCAACCCATCGACTAGTTATTTAAAAGAAATTTTAATAGCGGTTTTCAATCGTCCTATATACGGTAAAAAAAATTCTTTATGGAAATGTCACAGTTAGGTGAATCATCGTATTCTAAATTTTTCCATTTGTCAATTCCAACGAAAATTTTTTTTTTCATTTTTACCTTCACCATGGTCACCTTAGGCTCTATTTGTAAAAATTTGAAGATTATTACTACCACACAATGACGATAAATTTGGCCATTTGAACTTCGTTCTTCTCACCCGAAATTGGTTCATTTATACCCAGGGAAGCAGCATCACGAACGCGTATTGCAACTACTGATCTAGCATCGATTAATTCGTTAAGGTTAACGGGTTAAACGACCAAAAACATGTTACCTCCAGTCCCAGTTATAAACTGACTTAATTTATTTTGAAGCTTTTTTGGAGTCATGCTGCTACTTTTAAAATGATAGATCGCCCAACGACTTATAATTATGAACTTTTTCCATAACCGATCCTTATTATTTTTAGCAAATCGCAACTTTTTATCAAACCAGCGATTCCTATAATTATACCGGCTGATAAACCAAATCGGAATAAACTTTTCAATCCTAATTAAAACTTCGTCTTATAAAATCTATTTACAGCACTGTTCAGATCACGATAATCGAAAAACGAGTATATGAATAAAAAGCGCATAGTTCATCGATGATGTCAAGGAATCATCTGCGAGATTAGTACATTGGTTGATCGATTAGTACCAACAAGAAGAAATTAAGCCCTGGAAACTGGAAACATGATACCGAAAGAATATCGAATTCGATCGCCATGAATCGGGATCTGGTATATCAGGACTCAAACTTAAACAACAAGGTGCAAGAAGAGAAGTAAATGGACAAGTATGGAATGTTATTTCGTAGAGAGATTCTAGGCCTCGGAGAAGTAAGATTGAAAAACACTTGTGAAATTAATTCAAATAATGAAAATAGCATTATATTCTCTGGTAGAGACGACACACATAAACTAGGTGGGCATAGTAACAACAACTGAAGAGAAGAAAAATCAAAATCAGAAATGTGGGAAGTAGAATGGACTAAGAATGAATTTAATTCTAAAATGTCGGTAGAATGAATTTAATCGTGCTTTTATTTACCACTCCTATCTAGCAAATTCTAGATCGTGAATTTTATTTTTCAAATGTCCAGTTTTGCTATATAATTTATCAACATTATTATCAAACATGTAGTTCCACTTCCATCTAATCTAATTAATGTTTCTTCTACTATCATTAACGCTAAACCTGGATTACCTTCTCAAAGACAATTTAAGAACCATTAATATATTTGCGTGGATTTGAAGGCACAATCTACGGGGCTATTGGCTAAGTCAAATTTTGGATTCCAGATATTTTATTTGCTACACATGTTTTGAATTTATGAGGCTTATATTAGAAATTCTTGTTGTTTTTTTTTTACATTAACAATGCCCAGGCAAAGAAATAAGATACTTCAGAAGCCTGGTTTTAGTAAACCAGTTAATTTGCCAGTAAGTTTGTATCAAAATGTACCTTGAAATTGGTAAGTTCTCTATTTTTGGGAGGGAGGCTTAATATTACTGACATTTGCTTTTTGAATGTCTTTCGGTAGTTTTTGATACCAGCATAACCAAGACATTTTAAAACCTGACCTCTAAATTAATCCCAAAATTTTTACTACTAAGACTGTGTCCGAAACCGGTCGTAATTGCTTTTTTCACATTATATATACATTTGTGAGTCTCAATTATAGGCTCTGATTGAAACCAGGTTAGAAACCTTACGGAATTCACTAACGAAATAGGCCGTTGGGGGTTCCGTTATTGTTTCAAATTTTCTATGAGAATATATTGGAGCAAGAGTATCCTATTATTGGGACAGATTTTCATAAAAAACTGGCTTGCTTATTGGCATTCAAAAACCGAAGATCATTAACTCTGTAACGGTTTCTGTAAAGCTTTCGCCATTTTGAAAATTATATTAATTTTCTTTTTACCCGTTAACAGATCTCTAAGTAGATTCTAGTGATGGTGCAGCATATTGCCGGCTAGTAGGCAGTCAGGTTGGTCGGGTTCTTTCCATCAGTTACTTAGAGCTTGTAAATGCTGCGATTCCAGAACACATGATGATACTCTCTTACACACTTTCATCCACTTTCACACAAACACACACACACACACACACACACACACACACACACACACACCGGCATTATTGACTAGACATTTCACAATTCACACAGCAGACACATTTTATTTTTCATTTGAATAGTATCGACACGGTATCGCTACTTCAAACCATCACAGTACAACGATTGCCTCCTTTACTGCCTCATTTATATTTTTAAATTCACAGTACTAAAATCAAACTGGTAATGTTCTTTAAAAACATAATTTGTAAATTATATCCGAAAAAGAAATTAACAACAATGCAACTAATCACAGCGCGGGTACTTTTAACAAACAATTAATTTGGTCTTTATATGTAAATTTAATCTTTCATTTTTTCTAAACTACCCACATAATGACATATATAATGTTATAATTAACAATATCTTTAATAAATTTTACAAAATCTTAATAACAATGTTAAATAAATAAATAAATAAATAAATTCTTCACATTAAATATCTTAAATACCTATACATAATTATGTTTGTAATTTAAATAAGAAATATAATTTTTCTTTAGATCTAATTAGCTAATTTAAGACAATCAACATACACTAAATATCATTTTTTTATTTTAGTTTTGAATTAATAATAATTTTTAATTAATAAAAAAAAATATAAGTTAATTATTTTAACTTAATATAATACATAATTTTGGTTATATTTACTTTCTTGGTTATTACTATTATAATGTGTCCATTTTACGCCGCCCAACCGACATCTTCATGCAACAACTTTATATTTGGCACGTGGTGTGCCGTATCCACTTTTACAATTTATCTTATTATTTCCTTATACGTATATCTTTCTTTTTCTGTTAAAATTAACCCATTATTGGTCTGAGCTTAACCATTATACATGACTTACCTGTTATACAAAGGATTAAAATTCCTTGAAGTTCAACAAAAAAAAAATTTGTTATGATGCCCTTCGCCAATAGTGTTGAATTTAATTTAATTTATATATATAATTTAATTTTTATATGTATATATTATATATATGTATATATATATATGCCTTCTTCTGTCGGCCGTCAGCGTGATAATCAGCAAGTCATGTATAATGGTTTTTATATTTTTTTATTTTTTTTTTTATTGTGGCAATTGCTAAACCAGTTTGACCAACAAAGTGTACCAACTTAATTGTTGCATTGTACCACCGCAACCACAATTCGAACAGAGTCGTATTTATATTTAAGTATGCTAAAGAAACAGACGACTGTTACAACTCGTTAACTTCTTTGATTTCAACTGAGGTAATATCCATCACTGAGCTAGCCTTTTTATGAAACATTGACAATTTTTCTTTACACCCAGAGATCAATCAGTTATTAATTTATCAAAAAATGAAAATTCAAGGTATTTGCAGCCGTAGCACAAGTTCCAGGTCTCATTACGTTTGGTTAAAAAAAAAGAATGGATTACTAAATAAAGTCACATTACTAGATAGCTACCCAATTCCTCACCTTCACGATTTGCGTACCAGCTGGATGTTCATGAATACTTACCATCAAGTTTCCATTGAACCTTCCGATATACTATAACAGCAATTTTAACACCTTTCGACTTGCTTGAATTGTGTAAAATGACTTTCGGTTCAAGATTTCTGAATTCAATTTTATCAAGTTTGAATTTTTGTTTATTTAGACGAATTGCTGATTACCTCTAAAAATTTCAATGAACATTTGGACTACTTAAAAATTATTTTTCAAAAATTATCGGACCACGGCTTAGTTATTACCCTCGGTTTTTTAGCTACAGACGAACATCATTCTAGTTGGACACTGCTTTGCTATTTCCAGTAAACGTACATTTCGTTTTATAGGAGGTCGAATCGTTAAGAGCCGTTTTGGTTCCGGCAGAGATTCTTATGATAGTGTTTCCTATAGCTTCTCTTCGTGGTTCTCTTTATTAAAATCCTATAATTGACTATAATTCCCATACAATCCACTAGAGTTCGGTTGCTGACCACTTGGCAATTAGCTCTCCTTGATTTTAGAAAATAATCGGTACAGTGATAGCGACCAAACGATTTTGTGTACATCACCTCCTTACTTGGTCTAAATCACTTTGAAGTAACAAAGCGTTAATGAAGATGATGAAAAGCGATGTACTGCTTTTGATGTACTACTGTTTATCGCTCAGTTACGAACAAATCCTTTTGACAGAATCGTTGAAAAGTTAGATAACCTTTGAACTAATTTCAAGTGCGATAGAAAGCTTTACTAAACTACAATACAATACACAGTGTATTGCGTCGATTTGGAGGTGCTATTTGACGGCTTCCAATGTTTTACAAGTAAACTCAGATAAATTTTCTGCTGTGGATCTACTTAGAATGCATCCATGTTGTGATACCGAGATATGACGAGGTATTATCCACCGAAAAAATTTGTAAATGACCGATTCAAATCACTTATTAATTGATGATAGCGATGATATTCTTTTGTAGCATGAAACGTCAAATTTGGTGTCCTTCGGGAACACACTTGTTTGAAGAGACTAATTGAAATGCATATTTCAAAAATATGTGGATGGAATGTTATCTCATGTATAGCAAAATCCTCATTTGATATGGACAATATATTTATATCCAAGTTGGACTGGCCAAGATGTTCCTCTGGTAAGGTTCCAATATCAATATGATACACAGTTTTAAAGAACTCAGCGAACCAGTTTACAGTTTCTTGTTGGTCGTTTGACACCTCGTTTTCAGAAAATATTGTGGCAGGGTATGCTTTTTTTCGTTTTGTTTTACAAAGACAAAATTGAAATCTTGTAACAGTTTTCTGTTCATGTCCGTATTGTTATTTTTCATGCGCCTATATACCTTATCCTTTTCCTTCCTTAAATTGATAAGTGCAGAGTCGTACGAAGGTCGATAATTCTTTGTTGTAATTTTTGAGATTAGAATGCTATCTCCAAACGCAAAAAGAATTATGGAATAAAATGTATCAATGAAGGCGAAAACCCTTTTTTGAAGGTAGTTCTGTTTGGCAGGCAATCCAGTCTGATTGGCCTTCTTAAAATTGTTCGTATCTAAAACTAAGGTAATTATTGTAAGTTTATATAGGTGGGCTGGGGTTTCAAGAAATTTTACGAGATGATTTCCACTTGAGCTTTTTCACAAAGGGGTCAGATTGACACATTGTAGGTTGCAGTGGCTCTTGGAATTGATCATCGGGTAACTTAACCCTATATAAAACAAAGTCCTATATCTGGCCAGTAATTCCTTTCCAGTTTAATGAAATTATCAAATTGCTCCTTATTTTACAGATTTAGAAATTTGGCTACAAATAGCCATCGTCGAGGTCCTACGGCTTTTATTTCCTGGAAAGCCGACTGAAGCGCAACCTCATTTTCTTTGGTGGTTACGGTTGCTCAGCTAGAAATGAACGGTTGAAACTTTAACGAACTATGCAAACAATTGTTCACAAGCACTCATATAGTTGTCCCGATAATAATTCAGGAACTCTAATCTCTAGGTGACTCCAGGTATGGTAAATATTTAACCTAAAAATAATTGGTTTGATTAGAAGTTTCGGTACTTTGACAATTTCAATGAACAACCATAGCACAACTTTGGATTTGGAGTGAATCCCTCTTTTAGTGGATGAAATTATTGAAATTAGTTCAAATCGGCCGACCCACACCTTCCGTTGATCTCAAAATCAAAGAGTCTAAAACAAAATATAGGATTATAGCTTTTAAAGATCAAGATGTAATGGATATGGTGGTTATCCCACAAAAACGGGACGATGCAGCAACTACCGAGTTTTCATTAATTACGAAGGCTGTTTAACGTTAGAATGGTGATACGGTATGGTCCATCAATAAGCTATAAAGAGCGATTGTGCTTGAAAAGTTAGATTTAACCTATATACGCCCAAAAAATTAGTTAATCCATTATAAAAGGGACATAATATATTGAATGAAATTGTTTTTGTAGTCGTTTTCAGAATTTCGGAATGATTGATTTTCAATTTTCCAATTTTTCAATTTCAAGTTTATTTGTTCTTATTACATTTAAGACAAAATGTTTATAAATGTGGCCCAAAGGATGTTAACGTTATTAAATATTAATCCGTTATGTTCTCTGCGCCAAAAATTTAATCAATACCGAAATACTTTCTCTTATATGCACACCTTACAGACCTACACAAAATATAATTCCAATGTTGTCCCTTACGTTCAACAGTTTATTATTCGAATAGTTACAAACACAAACCCATCTCTAGGTGCTGAATCAATAGAAAATGTGAATACCAGCATGTTACAATTCTTAGGCAACCAATCACAATTAAATATTAAATAAGTTGAAATGTATGGAAAAACAAATGAAAAACTGTGAAATTTATTTTGACATCGTCGTTTTATATCCATCAATCGATACAATCTCAAATTGAGTTGTTAACATTGTTGTTTAAATTGGAAAATGGGAAAATTCGATATATTGTTTTAAAAAATGTAGATAGATAGACGATTTTCTTACCACACCATATAAATAAATAAAAAATTGGGAACGAGCTCTTTTAGCACAATTTTACTGTGTTATGTAACAGCGGGAGCTTTTTTTCGTTGTTTTCTTTTTTTATTATGCTACGAGTAATTATATTGGTAAACATTTCGGCGCAGCCCAAAGCATAACACAAATGTCAAAAATTCGGTAAATTTTTTTTTACGAAAAATATGTGTAACAAAATTGCACCACTCACTTACATCATCTAACATTAATTTACCTTTACTTTATTGATTTTAGGAATGATTTAGTGTTCGATTATAGTCAAATCCAAGACAGTTGTATAGTAAAAAAATTAAAAAAAAAAAAAAGAGAAATTTAAGAACGAGGTCAAGTTTTAGTTATGGTTATTATTAATTAAAAAATTTACTTACGTTTTTATTTAATTAAATATTAGCGTATGTTGTTTAACAATATAATATAACTTATTAACGAACCCACTATTCCATTTATGATTCAATAAATAGTTTCCACATAATTTTAACACTTTACACGATTTTAATCATATTATTATATCTTTTATTTTACTAACACTTCTTATCGATTCGGAAAATTTCCAAAAAGCTTTTTCGTTTGTATCCAATGTATAGCTCTATTGTGGTTTAAACACTTTGTTGGTTTTCAATATAAAAAATAAAAAAAAAAAAACTTTCAACCGGAAAATAAATTGCAACAAATCACGTCAAAATGAAACGTATTCTCTCTGTGTGCTCGCACATTAAACGTTGAATTGATGATGATGACGAAGTCTAAAACTACACAAATTTCACAATTATATGGTTTAACTAAACTTTATGAACTGAACAATACGTATAAGTAATGTACAAATAAGAAACTGAAATAATTGTGAAAATTTTTTTTCGATTTTTTTTTTTTTATTTTTTTTTTTATTTAAGAAACATGAATCTGTATGAAGGTTTCTTGTTGTGCTATTCGATTTAGTTTAATAAAAAAAAATATATAAAATGTTTACTTCAGAAGTAATGTTATGAGTTGAACACAAAGTTAAAGTAAGAAAATAAAAACAAAAATAGTAATAGCAATAAAGAAAACGAATGGTAATCGTACCGTGAAAAATCAGTGCGCCTGCTCACAAAAAACGTATTAACGATTTTATATAGGGTGATGATGCTATACTTCTATTTGGTCGGGCAAGTTATGTTTCGTCGTGGAAAATACCTTTAAAACTATTTTAAAACTCTTTAATATTTTTTAAATGTTAGTCATCTAATAATAATTATTTGACCTTCGAAAAGTAGTAAATTGCATTTTTATACGCCCTGCGCGCTTTAGGAACCCGCACCTTAAATTTAAACTTAAAAGATTTCATGTTTCTAAATTGATTATGAATTTATAATTTTAGATTCATAATTCTATGCAATTTATCGAATGTTTATAATTAATCGCTGTTTGAAGTATTGAAGTCCATTTCAAGCAGTGTTTAATTATTTAATTTCGATAATAGTAGTGCCAAATTGTAATACTAAAATAAGCAATATTTGCTATAGGACCATACGTCAGCTTCCGGTTTCATTGCATCTCTATACGAATACAAATGTCAACCGTACCTGCACGTTGTCTATCTGTTTCTTATAGAATGGTCTACCGAAAAAACCGAAGGGCTACGAAAGCCTAATTAAAGGATAATTTCTTAAGACCCTCTCACCAGTTTATGTGATTGAAGTGTTCAAGTGATGATCTTGAAAGAAACAAGATGGATAAGACAAGAACCCTACCAATCATTGAAAACTACCAGACGGAGAAAGTGAAAGCACTATATTTGCCAAATATGCAAGCTTTGTAGGAGCCGGCAATTTTACGACAATTTTGAGATGCTGTATGTGTTTCTGTATTCCAACTGTAGGCCCCTATGCAGGATGGACAAGGAACGTTTACTATTCCACGTAACCCTTTATTTTGGTAACTTGTATTATTATTACTCTTTTTAGTACAGCCCCAAAGATGGATACCGCAAGTATATACAGGTTTATAACTTGTTTGTATAATAGTTACTTATTATATATTGACAGCTCTGGATATCTTCCCACAAGCCAATACATTTTTCTCATATTTAATGTTAGGTTTATTTTTTTTTGCCTAAAATTTAGCTGGGTTTGCATATGGAATTTGTTTGGAATTAAAACTATTAGTATCCAGTTAACTTTTTGATTAGTGAAGTTAACATGAGATGTCTAGTTACTTACAATGTTTGTACTTGTTTGCAGTTTTCTGGTTGCCTCTTCTAAATTAGCTCTGGTTGCTAGAATTGCAGTGTCATCCGCGAAAGTAGCTATTATTGTCCAGCTTGGGTTAGGCAAGTTCCTTGTATAAATTAAATATAATACTGGTCCCAAGACCTTACCTTGAGGAACCCTTGGTGATATTTGGTTTAGTTCGAAATCTTTTTCTTCATATTTAACGCAAAAATATCGGCTAGCAATATAAGATGTCAGAATTCAAAAATATTTTGTTGATAAGTCTCGATGTAATTTTAAGGATACTTTAGTGAAGCCTTGGACTACATCCGAAAAGGTTGCGAATATATTTTCTAATTTTCTTTCAACTCCCGTAGTTTTACAGGTAATATTTTTTTATAATCCTTCTTATATACTGCCTTGCGGCTGTTTGAAATGTCTCTTCCAGATAAGATGCAAAAAGATCTGTTTTTTGTTTAGAATTTGTTACCCAATTTCCTCCGTTATTTTTAATTGGTTATATTTGATCATTTGGTCTTTTTAGTGATTTTGTAGTTTTCCGTAAGTATCTTTATTGTCAGTAGTTTCCTTAATTCTACGCTTAGGCTTAGTGCAAAGGTAATTAAGAATTATTTTGCGTTGTGGTGCTCCTCTGCCATGTTTTTGTTGCTTTTCGCTTTCCTCTAACTAACTCTCTGATCTCAACTGGATAAGTAAAATTATTGAGCTTCTTCTTTTTAATTATTCGAGTGCTATCTCAAGCTGCTTGTTGAATATTCTTAAATAATAAATCTACTTCGTTTTCTAATTGAACCTGATGCCTGATTGCGGTACTTGAAGATCGGTATTGTCTTTAACCAATTCCCTTAATAGTTCTCAATTGGTTTCATAGTTTGTTAGTCTATGTGGATTTTCTTTCGTAATAATCATTGATTATTACGAAAGAAAATCCACTGTTAGATCATAATGACGGATGAATGATCGGATCAAAGACTTTCACTTTCTTCTAAAATGACGTGGTTTTTAAATATACTCTTACAATGTAGAAATCAGTGAGATGGCTTGCTGCGAATCTCTACCATTCGGGATTGTTAATCTTGACTCCCTGAAAGTAGTTTTACTTACTATCTAGACGCCTGTTTAAAGATTAAATGATTTTCTCCTATTTCATGAGCCGCGTATTCGATTCTTTTAGTTATTTTTTCAAGCGATAAATTTACTGATTTTTGTGCTGTCCAGATGCTATTACTTATGAAAATGTGTTTCGTCCGCTTATCATGCTTGGTATGGGGGTAAGAAAGTTACTTACTAGCCGTGATTTATCTTTAAACTTTCGTAATTCTTTAGCAACGATACAGCCTCCATCATTTGCAAGATGATGTTCTTTGCAATTTACTCATGCTGGAGGTGAAATTTTATTTACAGGACACATCTGAGCAGAGTGCCTTCCATGTCGCACATCTTGGATCTCAATTGCAATATTTCTGCGTATGGTTATAGCCTTGGCAATTTTTGCATTGCGCTATTAGTCCAGTAAAATTCTCATGGTTAAGATAGCTCTTATATTGAAGTTAGTGTCAATGTTATATTTATTACTGAAAGTAAGCATACCTTCAGTAATAAAGATCGCTAAATCCAGTCTCTTCTTTGACTTTCTCCCTTTTTATAATATTTGATGTATTTTCTATTTGTAGCCCCTGTCATTTAAGATCTTCCATTAAATCCTCTTTTGTATACAGGTGGGATAAAGGCCTCTTGTCATTACCTTTATTTGGGACGGTTGTTTTTATTTTCAAATGTATTCGATTTTCTCTAAATTAAGTTTCATCGCTAAAGCTCTTTATTTGTCAGAGTCAGGTATAAAGATGTTCAATAATTGGTTGTTCAATGATATTACTCTATGTTCCTTCAGTTGAAATTTTCTGCAGGTAAAGTTGACGTTTGTAGTGGCAGGGATGCAAGGAAAATATTAAATTGAAGTAAATATTATAGAATAATATGATCGATGGGATCAAATGCTTTACTGAAATCACAGTGACACGAGTGTACATAATCCTTTCGCATCAACGGCTTTCTAAATATCATCAGTAATTTGCAGAAAAGCCGTTTTATACTGTGTTGTAAACGATATGAAAATTGATAAGCAGAAACCATCTTATGGGACTCCAGATATTGTGATGTCTGTATCTGCATAAGACTCTCTAAAACTTAGACAAATCCGATAATAGAAAATCCGATCGCGGGAACGTCGAACGTCATGAATACATTGTTTATTACATGAAGCAAACAACAGTCTATGTAGGGGTAAATAAGTTTTATTAATTTAACAAGCAATTCATCAGCATCAGCAGAATTCCATTTTATGGAATTTAAAGCCTCTTAAGTTCAACGTCAATATTTTTAAAAATAAACACAACCTCAAAACAACCGGATTGTTCTATCACAGCGCAATTGTTGTTATTCGTACATGATGATGTGAGGGCACAGACAAAATCATTAAGGTCCTTCGCAGCAAAAACGGATCTCAAGTGTCAAAACACCTTCGATGGCAGTGAATGAATAAAGATTTTAGAAAAAAATAGTAGGAGTGTTGATTTTATGTTTCGAAAATGAAATTACGAAGTGTCAACATAGTTTGGATATTAGTATCTAACCATATTGGCTTAAGGACCAATGATTATAATCATTTTTAGAGCGACAAATTCATCGAAAAAAATCGTGATTTGCAGTCCATGTTAAAAATATCGTTGGTTTGCCTTACTGCCGCATCATAGCAAACAAACATCGTTTATGCTCACTCCAATATTTTGCCAAATTTAGTAAACTTTTGCCAAATTTAGTAAACTTGAATCAATACAGGATTTTATATAATCTTTACGCTCTATCATCTTTCTGGTTGTATTTTCTATATGAAAGGCTTAAAATGCCAAGTATAATCCACACACGAAACCGTACAATTTTAACCGTACGTCTTCGCCATATATAATATTTATTATGCGTAACACAGTAACGATTACGCCTACGAATTTCAGATGTGGTAATCATAAAAATTAACACTTTTATGTTTGGATTAAAAACACGAGGATATCTTAAGTACATTTTAGGAAACGACCACTCTTCGGCATACTGTTCGTATAATAGACTTAAAGGATTTTCTCGTTGCCTCGAAGGCAAATTTAAGTATTTGTCTTCGCTCTATAATAATTAATGTATGTTGTTTACCGAGCAAATTTTCTTGAGCGTTATCAAATTCCAACGGTTCTAAAAGGTCGATTGCAAAAAACTTTCATTCTTTCAAATTTCGACCACTCTTTATACCTTTTGATAAAAGAACAAGAACAACAACGATAAACAACAATTTCAATAAATTAGGGAAATCAAAGCCTGCTCACATAACAACTACCGATGAGAAAACAAAAAACAAAGATAGAGAACGTAAGAGAATTTTGTGTTTTATTGTGCTAACTTAGAAAATTTTCGTGGCACATTCTCTTAACGCTTTTGCGAGCCTCTTTTTCATATGTTTGGTGCCGTAAAACATTTTCAATGTTAAAAGGTTATGCTTTGCTTCGAAAATCTTATTGATCTTATGCTTTGAACAAGCATTATTTCTTCAAAATCGTTAATAATCTTTGTTTTATTTTTTGATAGAACACTTTATTGGTACTCGCAGATCGTAGCAATTTATAAGAGGATAATATTTTTACTAAGAATTCTATGGGCTACGGCTAAACTCTGTTCAAATGATCTCAGGCTTTAACTTGTCAAATCTTTTGGTCTACCTTATTTTCTTTATGGTGATGCATTAAATTTGTAACTTAAAAAAATATTTTTCCGAGATACAAATGCTCTTTGATAGTTGTACCAGGTATCGGTTTGTCTGCAGACTTAGGAAATACGACCATATCTCAAGTGGTTTCAATTCGTTATTTGGTTGCTCTCTACATGAACTATATACATTTCGAGTGTGCTTATTTATTTATAAGGTTTTAAAAAGAGCTAAGCACGTGGAGTCAAATGATAATTTCTGAAATTCCTTTGACCAGTTTAAATGATTCGGCTATAAGTGTTCGGCTTTAATATCGAATTATACGTATCGTTGATGAGGATCTAGAGAGAGAAAATAAAATCATCGAAATAGCAAATGAACAATAATACCGCAAGTAAGGGCTTCAACCCAATTATGGCTATCGTTTTGAGTATGTCTTGAGTAAAATTTAACTGATCACCATAGGCGTATTGTAAATTAACTGAAAAAACTGGATTAAGATGAAAACAAAAGCACTTGAAATATTGCCGCTAAAAAACCTACTCTCGTAATTCAGCGTTCAGGTCGGCAGCCATTTTAAACTACTCATTACTCATTAATGCTATATGAACATAGTTCATTATTAAAACAAGGACCCCTACCATCACTGTGTTCTGCAAGATAGAGGAAAAGAGTCGCTTCTTGCCAAATGTGCAAACTCGGAGGTTGATATCTCGGAGATTAACGGAATATCCAAACTCACCAGATCCATTTGTTTAGTCCCAAAAATGAACTCGATAGCTTGATGTGATCCTCAGGCATTTCTAGAAAGTAACTTAAACGCAGTGGGAACCCACACAAATTAAAACCAAACGTGTCGTAGTTGTTACACCTTTCGCCCGAGTAACAACCACCTAAAATAACTACAGGATATATTTATAGCGCTATTAAACACTTTCGAGCATTTGTTGAAGGAAGAATATTCACAGTATCCACTGTGGAGTTCGAGCTAGTTATTTCTGGCCAAAAATGAATATTGACACATATTGGTTTTTGGACCAAAACATGCACCAACTGCCAAAGAGCCAAGGTGAAACGACATATCCGGTCTGAAATCAGGAGATTTAATGTATCTTTAGGGAAATTTATTTATTTAGATTTTATATTTTAACTATAATAGATATATGTGTACACGCTGACCGGAAGCAATACCGCTGGTAGACAAGAAGTCTTCTACGGTAATTCACGCTTTCGTAAAGCAATATATCTCACGTTTTAGAATTCCATTAGAGATAACGACTGACTAAGCCAGTCAATTTGAGTACGAAACTTTTTTAGGAATATGGAAAAATGCTAGATTCTCACAGAATATGGAAAGTTAGATGAAAGCCAAAGGCCAACGGCATGGTAGAATGATTCTATCGCCAGTTAAAGGCTTCACTATACGTTCGCGATAATTCCATTAATTGGAGTTCTGAACTCCCTTTGGCTGTCCTTGGCATAAGAACTTCGGTCAAAGATGGCCTAGGATGCTAGGTCCCTATAGAGATTTAATGCGAAACTTCGTCGCCAAAAAATCAGAAAGCCCTTCAGAGGACAATATTTTTATTCCTAAAGATTTAACGGACGTTGAGAAAACATAAAAATTGTAGGAATTTAGACTATCAATTTAACGATGATGGAAAGAGATGATTTGACAGAGGGTTTGTCAAAAGAATGAAGCTGAAATACTATCGAAACCACCTTCATTTTCGAATGTATAGAGAGCTCGCTGTATTGAATTGCGATTTAAGTTGTACGAGGAGAAGAATATTTGTATTAGATCGATGAGATTGATCAGATTTCTTTTCTTATATAACTACAGGTTACAGGATTTAGTATCATCATAAGATTTTTTGCTGTAATCTCTTCAATTGTAATGAGGAGTTAATGACGAGTACAGTGCATTTGTTATTATGTCTCTAAGCACAACGATAATTACTAAAGCAAGCTTGTCTATGGTAATGAATTATGAAACTGAAACTAACTGATATTAGTTGAAGAGCAAATAAAATGTTTAATGCCACTTTAAATGCGAGTACAGTTACTATAAAAACTTATGAGGCTTAACAGTTCTATTTTGCCAGTAGTGTACTCCGGATTGGTCAACCACCAAGGTAAAATTTTAAATAATGAAATGGAAGTTAACCGCGAAAACAGAACAGTATGAAAATCAACTCGATCTAATTCAGCTTGACGAAGAAGTCTCTCAAACGGTACAAGCTGCCACACCAATAAGCCAAATTAGTACTATATAACAGAATTAAAAAAATACCAATGCCAACAAGACTATAATCTGTAACTCGTGTGTTTTCAGTTAGGATTAGTCGTCAAACATTAAATGGAAGGAACTAATATAATTATGATGGTATTAACCGAACCAACCCAACGGCATGCCCCTAAACCGCTAGAATACGAAATATCCGTTAAACTAGAATGAATCGATCAAGTACAGATTAGGATGACCAATTACCTGACCACTTTGCGGTTTGAAGAAAAAATTGGAAACATTAAAGTGTTTTGCAAATCCAAAAATGTGACATCTCAAATTTTGTACGAAAAAGTGATGAAAATTTTTTTTTATCAAATAGCAAGGACCAAATTTCTTGAATTTTGTCAGAAAAATAACAACTGAAATTATCTGTAGTGCAAGAGCCGCCAAGCAAAATTTAGTATTACCAACAGTGAAAAGGTAACTATGTAGCAATCGCTAAAATGATCTCGGGTGTCATAGTTTAACTTAGAAAGAAGCTGCAAAAAGTGGAAGGCAAAGCTAAAGATTTTAAAGTTCACATTGATGGCCAACTACTCAAGTACAGCAATATTTTGAGGGAGCTTGTCATACCTAAATCTTTAAATCAACAATATTTGTAAAATTCTCCGCTATACTTTGAGGTTGATGATCAGATAAACAGCAACAAATGCAAAAGATCTTGTTCGCAGTTTCTTGACATCCTAACAAATAATGATAACCACCCTATGCTGGGAAATAAATTAAAATAACATAAAACCTTTTCGGTTTAATATAAAACGAAAAAAAAACTATTTTCCTAAGCAAATGCGCGCATGCGTCTTAACCATTGCGTGCAGTGGAAAACTGTATAAATTTATTGAATTAAAACATTTATTGTTAAACGATTAGGCAATAGGTATGCACGTATTAAGTGTCCTAATATTAAAGCGATCATTTGCTATTATTTTGTGTGCCATCGTAATCGATTTATGTGGCACAACAACATATTATACAGTGTGATACATTCAACTAAACATAGTTTTACATTCAAATTTATGATTCGATTTTATGAAGAGTTTAGCGATAGGTATAGCCGATACACTTCGGTTTTATATGTTGGCAATTATATAAGAGATATATATTTAGAATACGTACAAAATTTATTCGTAAACAGCATGAGCAATATAGAAGACCGACGTCCCCTGTATATATGAAAGTTGTATATGACCACAACTTCTTTTAATGGATTGAATCACACCCAGCCACAAAATTAACTATAAATTTTATTTTTATCGCATCGATCCATCAACGGCGAAAAACTTATTTAATATTTGAAGTTCAAATTGGCATAGTATCCATTTGTTATCCAACTACTTAAGGTTCGATATTATCAGGGCTATGCTCTACGATTTTAACGATATATAAATACGACAAAAAATTTTATTTACTAGATCCTTAAACCGTATCATTAATTCATCACGCGTCTAAGTAGTTTCCACGTTGTTTAGCAAATTGTAAGGGGGAGTAATGGTAAAAACGGTTTCTGATGGTAGCGGGAGATAAAAAACGCTCTAGGTAAATAGTACAATATGTAAATTTTGTATTATGGGGGGAAAATTAATTTTCATGTAATTCCCGCTCAATTTATTCAAATTCGTTTTTGTTTATATTTTCTATTAGAAATATTAGTTGCTACTGTGGTCGGGGATTGAGACAAATCCGTAAATGGTAAAAATGAATATCGCTAAAATATAATTGGAACTCTGATCAAATTCATGATCACGCATGGTTTAGACAATGCACTAGCCATGACAGAGTACCGCCGTTTGAATCCAGGTGCTCTCGAAGTAATGAAACACAGAAAAAGGAAACTTAAATTTCATCTCGGAATGCCTGATTATGTTAGCGGTAGCACTAAAGAAACCAATCACCGTCCTTATGATGTGAATGCTCTATATACGATGTATTGATAGTTTCAGTGGTCAGTGCCGCTTTTAAGGAGGCATGCGCATGGTATATGGCTATACACATAGAGATTGATTCCAATAGAACCAAATTGTTGTTACGGTTCGGGCCAGCAATGGCTGTAAATACCGATTATTATTCATTAATAATTCGCTTCGTGTGATTGCGTCATTGGACGATTGGTTTAAAAGAAATGTTAAATGAAAAGAAAATAGAAAATCTGATAACTGATTTTTGTATGGATTATAATAGAAAAATGGAAAATATCGATTTTGCACTTCATCAAAATTTTAATTGAAATTATTTTAATTAATTTAATTTACATTACATAGTTCTACGAAAATTTAAAAATTAAGGCTAAACCCGTATATGCATCATTATGTGCTATGATATAGTTATATGATCACAAAGCACTATGTTTCGATTAACATCGTATCAAACTTAATCCGCATTTCACTATCTCTAATCAAACGAAGTAATTCTTCGTCCTTTTGTGCCCGTAAGCCATCAATGACCGCTTCACAAAACCCAATATCTTTGGCCGGATCATTTTTCGTTAATTTAATCGCATCTTCTTCGTCACTTCGATCTTCCTTATCGACTTGAGGTATTTGTGTACTATACGTAACACCAATACGTTCTGAATTTGATGGCATAACACCAATTTTTTCCCACGAGTCTCCGCCAAACGGTATTACAATCGGTTCATTATAATCGTTAACCGTTTTTCGAAATGGATTCGATGGACTACCAAATCCGAAATAGTTTAACGTATCGCGTAGTATTTTCGATAGATTTTGATTGTCCGACGCATAATAAATCAGTGCGGCACCAATCGCATGCGACATCGAGCGAAGACATCGGCTTACGTGTTTTTTAATTTCGGGATCGAATTTTTTAAATAAATCATACTTGCCACCCACAATCAACACGGGGAACGGGATTAATTCTAACGTATTTATATCGGGATGATCGACACCAACTCGTTCCTTACTCTTTTGAGTCAATAATTCTTTTTCACTTTTGATTTTATAATCGACGGCCGCTTTTTTTAATCCGTTCAAAGCCGATTCTAAATCGGTCCACAGACGAGACGGTTGTGATAAATCGAGCACAATTATGGCACTAAAATGTTTCATACCATGCGACCGAATTGGTATTTCGATCAACTGATTTGAGTTAAAAAGACTTCCGAGCTCCCAAATGTTACAAACTTCCTTTCCGACACCTTGTCCCGATGCACTTCGCCGTCCAAATGAATATTCAAGTGCCAATGTTGGTTTAGGTGATTCATTTCGATCTAAAAATCGATTGATTATCGTTGTTTTACCCTTTAAAATAAAAAAAGATTAACATATTTGAGTGTGTGTGTGTGTTATCGTTTCATTTTCACTCACCACACTCTTACTTCCTAACATGAATAATGTACTTTCTTTAGAATTTAAATTTCCACTGCTTCCACTAACATTATTTCGACCGCCTTCGCCTCCTCCGCCACCACCATCATCACCATCACCACCACTGTCACTAACCACTGAATTTTTAGTTTGCTCCTCGACTAATTTTATGGCAATATCTTGGATTGTTTGTTTTTTATTTTCTGTCATTTTTTTGGAGTGATGCTACTTTCTTTAATGTCTTACCAAGTTAAAAAAAATTAATAAACTGAGAAAACCTTATCCAAAGTCTAAAATGGAAATGTGTATGTTGTTCATTTTCATTTTTTTGTTTTATTTGTTTTTATATTTTTTTTTTTTTTGTATTTTCAGTTTCGTTAGTTTGACTCTTTTGTTTACACCTGCTATTGTGAAATTTGTTGCCATGGTAAGGCAGATATAAGATATAAGGCACAGCCGTAGTTGTTTTTGTTGTGATAAAATTTAAGGTAGATAAGTATGTGTTTATGGGTATACTATACAACAACAAATATACAGTAAAGGTGATTAACTTACTGACTGAGTGAAATATGGTTATTAAAATCGATTCAAGATTTTTGTATTTTAGGTGAAAAATGTTGCCCAATTTTTTATAATTTGAATTATTATTTCATTTTAAGACGCATTGAGTAAGCCCGAAATGTTTAATGACATGTATACTTTCTAATACCATGTCGTGTGTCGACTTTAGTGATGGTGCAGTGTAATTTTACCATGCCTGAGTCCAAGCTGTATCCTTATATATTGTTTACAATTCATATAACCGCATCATAACAGTATAAAAGCTAATTCCCCTCATACCGTTATTATGGTTTTAATTATTATTTCAAACACAAACATCCTGTATCCTAAGGAAAAGAAAAATCAAAAACAAAAGACCATTTTAGAAACATAGGAAAATGACACCAACATTTTCTACTTGTTTCCCTTTTGTTTGCCGTGATTTCATTAAAAAGAGTAAAATTTAACTCAACCTTTCGTTTGAGTTGTCTTACCCATTATTGTTTTACACACGACCTCGATTTATTTTTTATTGATTCTTACTGTCCTATATAACATGTTGGTTGGCCTGAAAATATTGATCACATATCACAAATTAAAACGGTTAGAAAAAATCGAAAAAAAAATGTTTGCAATCAAATTTTTCAGGTAAATAGGACGAAAATGACCAGTTTCAGAATTGATTGGATGCTAAACTAGAACCTAGGCTTATCTACTACGGACATTCTGCCCCAATATTCTTTGCTTTCAAGGAGACGACTTAATATGGTTGGATCACTGAGCTGATAGCCCACGTTAACCGCCACGACTCTGTGAATCCTAAATAAAAAGGGTAAACCGAGTGTCGATTGTCAAAAACAAATTCCAAACTCTTATTCTCTTATTTTCGGTGAAATGGATTATGCCAGTTAAAGAATAATGCTGTAGTTTTTAATAAATTTTCACTCATTATGATTGTTTCAGTTACTACTTTAAACTACACGCCCGTCCACTTGACGGCAGAATAGATCGTTCATGCCGCTTTGAATCCGCTTTTATAGAATCAGTAATCAGTAATATTTCAGTAATTTATCAGTAATATCAATAAGATTGTGAGGAAGGAGCATCGTGGAGTCATATTAAAGAAGAAATGAAGGGGGACTTCACGGTCAAGAAAACAATGTGGGACATAATGTTGGACGTGACTGGACTCGTGAGGAAGAAGGACCAAACATTAGTAAATTACTTCTTGGAAGTTCAATGCATGGCAATGGGAAAGAAAGACCAAAACGATTTAACAAGAATTAAAGGAAGCAATAACGAGTTGCTTCAATCGGGAATAAATCCAGTGACGGTAGAAACAAGGATTGAGCTTGTGAGAAAAGGTGCGGTTATTGGACCAGACGAGGATTTTTGGAGCTAAAGAGGAAGGAGAAATAATAGGAAGACAAGATATGAGCCCAGCAACGATGAATGTAGAATGAAAATCATCTGGCGAGAAACTCCAGAGGTCGAACCAAAGAAACATTAGTTTGCTACATATGTCAATGAAAAGGCCACACGAAATCACAGCTTGTAACAACAGGAAAAATTCGATCAATTGGTAGACGAACGGATAGAATCAGCCTGATTGGCTACAGATGTCAGGTAAGAGGATACGTAAGTAGGAGGGTTGAACGTAATAAGTGGTCCAGGGTCGTGGAAAGAGTACAGACATAAGCAATCAAGACCAGGATAGGGATGCACCTTGCTGTTAAATGAGAGGGCTGAGGTGACCACGGAGCTAGAAATAGGGAGAAATCGTTTGATTATCAACGGAAGTGCGGTAAGTACGATCAAAACCAACAAATTGGGAAAGGGAAATAAATTGGAAAAATAGAGGGATAAACAGGAAATAGGGGAATAAATGGATAAAAAAGCAGGAAATAAATATAAGGCTGATTTATTGGTGATGCCAAATGTAAAAATGGCGGTAATGATCTTATATTGAGACGGAATTTTTTAGACATTAATGGGGTGGATTAAAGCAGAAAAGCAGAAAGTAGGACAAGTAGAAAGATGGGTAAAGGGAAACGGATGAAATGGAAGGACGAAAGAAAAAGGAAACAGCTAGATATTTGTAAGATAGAAGTAGAAGAAGAAGGGGATGAGTGGAATTTAGAAGTAGGAGATGATAGGGCAACTTGGATTTAAAATAAAAATAAAAAGGAAATAGTAAGGTACAAGCCTCTGTGAGGTACAAAGTGAGAATTAGATTAAAGGAGAATAAGGTATAGTATTCAAATCTTCGACGAAAGAAGTAATTAGGAGAACTGAGTCTGACTTCTCCAGTAATAAAGTGTTGGTAAAAAAGAAGAACTAAAGATGTGGATTGATAATCGAAGGTTAAACGAGTTAGTGGAAAAAAACACTACCCGATGCCAGTAACAGAAGACGTTATATATAAGTTGCAGGAAAACCGATATGTTACTGCTTTCATGACGCCACAAGGACATTTTGAGAATAACAAGCTACCTTTTGAATTTGCTAATGCATCGGCGGCATTTAATAAATACAAGGTTATGGTATTAGGTGATTTCGCAGATAGTGAAGACGTAGTATGTTTTATGGATGACATAAAATGTTTTATGGATGAATAATAGCGACGGAGACAATATGGGGGCATAAGGTAGTATTGGTGCGTGTTGGCTGATAATAAGGTGAAATTACAGTAGAAGAAATGTAGTTGGTTGCAGACACAAGAGGATTTTTTGGAATATAAAGTAAATGGGTAGGGTATTTAGCCGGGAAAACACCACGGTTAAGCGGTGATGAAATATCGAAGACCAAAAGATGTTAGAGAGATGCAGAGGTTTGTTAGATTAGTGGGGTACTATAGAAGAAAGAACAAGAAGGAGCATTTTGTACATTGAGAGGCAAATTAGTAGAGAAGCCTGTGCTGACAATATTCTCGAACAAAGCGGAAATAAAGTTGCATACGGACGCAGCAGCAAGAGGGTTTAGGCGATTTTATTTCAGAAAGGAGAAAAGGAGAAGAAAATATCTACGGTGTCATACTGTAGTAAGAAAACTACAGTGACAAACCTGAAATTGCATAGTTTCGAGTTAGAGACAATGTAATGTTGGTAGTATATAGTTTGCAAAGATTTAGTGCAATTTTATTTGGATTAAAGTTTAAATTAATAACAGATTACAGTGCTGCAGGTGACTTTAGCTAAGAGGAATATTAGTCCAAAGATAGTGAGGTAGACATTGAAGTTTAATCAGTTATGCTAGATTGTTATATAGGGTAGACCAGAGATTTGGGCAAAACTTCAAGGAGAAGGAGTAGATGGACTAGTTAAATAGGCTAGATATAACACTAGAAGAAATAAGGAAAGAGACAAAGCATATATTAGATACGAAACAGGGTTATAATAAAGATTATTAGGATAGGAAATTGTTAAGAAAAGAAAATTTAAGGAAGGTGATCTAGTACTGTTAAAGAGACGAAAGTACTGGAGGTTTAAGGGACCGTATATGGTTAAAAAAGTTGTAGAAATGGATATCAGATATTTAGTAACAGAAAAAGAGGGCATGTAGGTCAGAAATAGAGGGCGACTACTCTATTCAGAACAGACTATTCAAGAATAGTCAGAACAGAAAGAATGAAGTTATATGGAAGAAATTAGGGAGGCAGAAGTAATGATAATAATAAGGAGAAATCATTGCAGGATAGGGATCGAGACAGAACAGGATGACGGCGGGAAGGAAGATAGCTAAATATTGATTTATTTTGTTCTGCTTATGTAACGATTATGTTTTATTTAATAAATATTGGAATTAAAAATGTGTAGCGATGGGTCATATTGTTAGCACGGAGTCGAACTACTAAAACATCGAGAGCGATGTTGCGGTCAGCTTGGCTGAGCCACAAGAAGTTCTGTAATATATTCTATAGTTATTTTTTAGAACTCCGTATTGCACCTTCGATAGAATCCATTTCTCAATGGATAGATCAACTGCAGCTACCGAGTCACTTATATCCTCATATTGAGCCGAACTATAATGAGTTGAACGTCAACTCCCTCGACAGTACGATAATATGGCGAGTACCGTATACCTCGCCAATACCTCCCCCTATCCCGTTTTTTTCTTTGCTTTATTTATTCGATTGTACGAAACCAGTAAATTACTGAATTTCTTTCTGGCCTCTAATGGAATAATGGCTAGTTCAGGAATATGTCTTTTTACCTGGTCAATACAAAAAAAAACGTGTTTTTTTAGTTTTTCCGCTATTGAACTACTCCATAACTAGTCTTGTGACTGTAAGCAACTTAGTTGCTTCTGGGCTCCAGATATCCTTGATACAAAAAATAAACAATTAAAAAAAATATTAACGTTGTTAATAAAACACTTTTATGTTTACACACACGGATTGGTTGCTGAATTTTCTGGTTCAATTTTCAGGCTGCTAAGTTTTTGCTGCAAGTTCGAATTTTTGACCAACTTGTAGCTTAAACTGTGCAGCGACTGAATTCTCGACAGCAAGCTATTTGCATCACTTGCCTCAGATCGGTTACGTACTATTTTGTGGCTTGCTCTGTTTTAAATTACCATAATTGTATGTCACGTTCCAATCAAAGGTCGCTGCCAAACGTATAGCCATTTCTGAAGAAATCCCTCCTTATCATGTACCGCACTTCACCACGCTCGTCAACATATGGAAATGCATTGGGTCCAGTTATCCTGATTGTCACTCACCTCTTTCTTGAATATGTTCCGCCAATGTTCTGTTGAATCTTTCCAAGATTCCATCTAAATATGGGTACATTCTTGACATAGTTATTGAAATGAAGCAATCAGTTTGGTACTTGCACCTTCATCAATTATCGTTCGGTTGCTGGTCCTTTAAAATTATTTATATAGTACCCTGACTAAAAAACTTAAGTATATAGTTTGCCTTTTCTTTTACTCCATAATTAGATCCCCTTATTTTATTTAAATTATTATAGGAATTCATTATAAATTCTTATTATTTTCGTGTGGCTTATTTCACTTATTAATTGTTTTTATCAAAAATATTGTTATTATTAATATTTTCGATGAATTAATTAAAACAAGTAGTTTATTTTTTATTATAGTGAAATTATTTTTATTTTTATTATTTATTGTTCATAAATATATTTCGGAAATAAAATTTCCATCATCAGTATTGCTTACTTGATTGAGAATTAAATTTAATTTTTTCAGGCTTATATACAAAATTTAGTCGTTGTATTTCAAAAATTGATCGTTGTAATATTAATGGGGTGTGGCTTATTGTCGTCGTTTTTTATTATTATATAAAATCAGTTCGTATAATTTATTAGTCGTGGTATTAATTTTATTATTAAGTAGGTTTTTACTTTTTCGATTTTTGTATATTTCGAATTCTTCGACCTTGTTCATTTTATCGCCTTTCTTCATTTTG
This sequence comes from Tipula confusa, assembly GCA_963556175.1. Lineage (NCBI taxonomy): Eukaryota > Metazoa > Arthropoda > Insecta > Diptera > Tipulidae > Tipula > Tipula confusa. Next base: position 4,805,270 of record OY744475.1, read on the forward strand.
TATAGAATCTTTAGGTTTGTATCCATATCCATGTAGTTATGCTGGGTATCATTTATGAACAATAAATAATAAAAATAAAAATAATTTCACTATAATAAAAAATAAACTACTTGTTTTAATTAATTCATCGAAAATATTAATAATAACAATATTTTTGATAAAAACAAACCCTTATTTTATTTTAGGGTGTCGATAGCTATGCATCCTGATTGTTTCTATGATGTCACTATGATTTCGTTCTTTGTTTCCCCTTTAGCAATTCAAGAGTATGAAGTTCAGTTGTCGCTTTACTTCGGCCGCTTATTGTTTAGTTTCAGGGTTTGGTTGATTCATTTTACGTATAATGGCCTAAAACAGTGCTTCGATATTGGTTGGATGCTTCTGTTGTTTTTAAGCTGCTGATATTTGAACATTTTTTCAGAGATAACATTTATGTTTTATCGTATTAGAAATGATCGTATTTTAGGTGAAAATAATAATGAACTTGTAAAGTATTTTTACTGATAACGGGGCAATTGTCCTAAAAAACGACTATATAGTTGTGCAATGGTTACTTGTATTGTACAAAATACTGCATATATTTAGTAAGTTTATATAGTATGAAACCATTAGGACGAATCTAATAAAATTCAGTTATAATAACATCTTTGTGCTTTGTATATAGCATTGATGACAATGTTATAATTAGAAGACATTTCACATTCTTAGTAAATTATTGTATCATTAACACACTTTATTGCGCAATAAATTTATCGAATTATATTTGGTCGAATTAATTCTAAGTCAAAGATTAATGATTTCTACTAGAATTTGCTGCGAGGAAATATGTTAGAGGTCATATAAAGATAAAAGGGCATCAGCTCACTACTCTAACACTAAGTAAATTATTTGAAAATAAGCTCTTAAAATATTTGCTTCAAAAAATTTACTTTGAATTGTTTAACTGTACATTTCCATTTTATTCACTGGCATGGTGGATGAACTCTTGTTAAAATCACTATAATTGATGTTGAATATCTTGCCTCCTCTTCTTAACTATGGTACTATGACATGTTAATGAAGAACTACATTCTTCAGTCGTGGCAAGAATTTCTTGTTGACTTGGCCATTTTACTTCGTTTTTACTCAACCACATAGGGCCATTCCACCAAAATTCATCTCATAAAAGCTCGTGATGATTTACCAATTTACATGATTTATCGTGGCTGGCATAATCCGCAGGATTCTCCTTCCTTGCAGGATTCGGTATGACCCCCTACGCTTCTATTATACTCGTTTATAATCGCGGTACGGTTGGCTATAAATAAACTCCATCGTCGTGGTTGACTAAACAGCCAATCTAGGAGAAACTTAGTTTAGTATGCCTACGTCGTGCTAGACATTCTACTTAATAATACGGCTTTCATGATTTCAAGTTGGGGCAAGCTTATTTGGTTCAGCGGTGCAATCTTTAGTTCGGCAAAAATCAGATGTGGTTGAAACATATCTGCGTTCGACTTAATTAGTGTAGTGGTATACTTGATGGGCTCGGAACTTAAACCTGAGTTAAGGGTCTCCTAGTTTCATATTACAAGCAATGATGTTGCTAGTTCGATTCCTGTCAACGTCGTGAATTGCTTGATACTAATTGTCCGTGAGGGTAAGAGCGATATTATTTTCGAAATTATAAGGATATTAATCGATGCCGCTGGTTTGTCCGAGAATCTGTAAAGCTGATTTGAGCCATTCCTTATGATTTTCCCGTACCTGTTTGCCCAATTTTGGTGATAAGGTTTCTTCCGTTAGTATGCGGTATGCCCAATTTCTGCACCAAGGCTTCTGTCACGAAACGAGTGAGAAGCCGTATCCAACAAAGCTCTGCAAGGTCTGCGAATACCATTGCCGTCGATTTCATACACTACTGCTTAAGATTAAGCTGGATCCTGATCTTAGCTTGTTTTGGAGAAAAAGTTCAGCACTGTCGTAGAACAACGGATGGAAAACTTTTATTCGAATTGCAAACCATCAGCAATTTAATAATATGCCAAAACCATCATTTGACACGAAGATACATTTTACAGGATCCTTACGTTTCCTAAACTGCCAATCCTAAACTGCCCGTTTATGGGCAGTTTAGGATTGGAACATTGAACGGGCATTCACTAAAAAATCAGGTACATTTAATGGTTGCGTTAGGCCCAGAATTTAAGGTAAAATTTTTCGCCTTTTTCATCTTTCTGTGTGATTATACAGAGCACAATGCATATAACACATAATAACGTGTAATGTTTTCGTGAACAACGGCGACACTTTGGTCGAGTTAAAACAATTGAAGAATCATTTATTATTGATAATGCATGCAATGCATGCCAATTTGATACAAGTCGTGAAAGTCGTTTTCGTTTGAAGTTGTGCTGCTACTCGTTACCCGAAAACTTCAAACAGCATCTTTAAAGTTGGGTACTCTTCACTCGTTGTTTCCGGCGCCCATTGATATTTTGTATCAATGTCTGGCTTTTGCACTATCAGGTATATTAGCCAAAAATCCCTCGACTGCACCAGCTCACAAGTATGTTTTTTAAAATTCGATAAATTTTTACTTTTATGTAGAGGCGCTAATATCTGATATTTAAAAAACCAATCTACAATCTTCGATTGTGTGATAGCATTCCTGGCATCATATCTAGGGAATTTTAAAATTCAATTGGAAAATTTACTGCGTCGTTTTCATCAACGAAAGTGTCGATTGATTTGAGAGACCTCAGTTCGCCTGACAGCGACTCTTGCATCTTAAAGTTAATTTCGTTAACGAATTAACGATAGTACCGAGGTAATCTGGCAATTTGATGCATTGTGTGTTTGAATGCAGCCCAATATTTTCGGTGCCAATGTCCAGCAATTGTTCAGAAAATATTTGTATCGACGAGCAATCGTAGAGACAAACTGTCTCTACGCTCCGCAATAGCAATAATTGTTTTAAATATGCGTTAATATCATCGGCATACACAGAGCGTGGAATGTCTGTCGGAAATCACTGGATAGTAATAAGATAGCACCACCGAATATCACAGGTTCTATGCAATGATACGAGTGAATGTTTATGTGCCATAGTACATTGATCACAGGTAATGTTCGAACTCTTTCAAAGTGTACCGTTTTCAAGATGTACCGCAAGATGCTCGACACTTGGGTCTCGTTCGTGTATGGGAAAATATGGACAAACTTCGCTCTTGCCATACTCAATCGAATACATCCAGCAACGTGTGTTACTAAAAATCGAGTATTTTACGATCAAATTCGACAACAGTGTCATCTCTCGGATCCAAAACTATCATATCTTTTAAGCTTGAACTAACCATAAACATTCACAAAATTTCATTTCAATCGGTTGACCGTTTTCATTAGCGTATACGAACATCGTGACACGTGATTTTTATATATTAAGAAGAAGAAGAAAATACTGACGCTATAAGATATTGCGTTTAAGTGTTTCAATATTGCGAGAGATAAAATTTAACATAAAATAAATAAGTATGCAGAGTCTTGCTTTGTTTAACACAGCATTGTGACTGCACTCTGCATTACTGTCCAGGAACATTTGATATGCACCTAGATGTTTCTTAATATTTAGAAAGAATCATTCTCAGCGAAGGAAGAGTGATTGTTTCCAAAATATTATGTAAGACAGTAATTTTTATGCAGTGTAAAAAAAATAAGTAGCTTATACAATTTAAGCGATCTCCTTACTTAAATTCCGGGCCTAACGCAACCATGAAATGTTTCTGATTTTTTAGTGACTGCCCATTCCATATTCCAATCCTAAACTGCCCATAAACGAGAGTGAGGATCCTGTAAAATGTATCTTTGTGTCAAATGATAGTCTTGGCATATTATTAGATGGCTGATGGTTTGCAATTCGAATAGAAGTTCTCCATCCGTTGTTCTACGACAATGCTGAACTTTCTCTCCAAAACAAGCTTAGATCAGGATCCAGCTTAATCTTAAGCAGTTTGTCTGAATATGACATAATAGTTTTAACAACAAATAGCGCCACTGGTATAATCAGAGGTATCTTTTAATTAAGAGAAATCCCTAACATATGTTTAACATTGAGTAAATCACCGAAATGTCTTTTCTGATTGTAGATTACCGTGAAAACATGAGTCAAAACTGTATTCTCTTCCTAGCAAAGACCTTGTTGTTTCTTGTGATTGTGAAACAAATTCTTCTCCTTAGGCGATGTTCTATTGATCGACAGCAGGACGGCAGTGCTTCCAAACGAATCATTATTGGGTTTGATTTCCACCATACCTTCTTTATATAGGGTATTCACATCATCACCATCCGGCATCCTAAATGGGTTTCACAACGTTACTGCTAACGAAATTTTACGCTACTATGCTAACAAGATTTGAATACTTGATTTTCTTATCATAATTTATAGGACCTTCACAGTTGCAACATATTTTTTACGTTTTAATCCATGCAATCTTTTCTGGCACCGAACATCCTATTTTACGCCATCCCTAGCCAAATCTAGAACGCATGACTACAGGTTCGCTATAAATGTCCATCTGCACACTGCACTGCGTCAGACATGCATTGCTTCAGCGATGGTTTGGTCCAAGACTGCAGCACTTAACATAAGACCATAGTTGTGTACATCGGCATAGCAATCAAGAGATGAAAACTCCCATTTACATCCCTTCCCGTTGGTAATCGAACCCGACCCAAACACCTCAGTTTTAATAACTCGTCAATTGATTCGGTGCCTTCACTATTTGTCCATCGAGTTTCATGGAGAGAAACGAGTTTTAGATGATTCTTTTATGGGTGATATCTTACCACAGACGAAATTGCTTTTCTAAGCGACTTTCCGTACCACGTGCCGATGCTAAACCACGAATTCATTAACGTGAGTGGCAGCCCGGTTACATTTCAATGTCCATTTTTGGTTGCTGGTGTTTTCCAAGACAGGTGACGTATTATCCGTTTTACCGTTCAATAGTGCCTCAGAAATAATCATATATGACGGAACCATTTAATTAAGAAAACTTTTAAATTTATTAATTTTTAAATTTTATTCTAAATAAATAATTATGAAAACATTAATTAATTTATTTTTTATTTAAGTCTTTTATAACATTTTTTTTTTTGTAATTTTAAATTTTAATTTTATTGATTGAATGTTTTTCTTTGGAAAATTTTAATCAAAAGCAAGAAGGTTACTATTATTTTTAATTTTTAAAATGAACACAAACCATTTTTTTTTTTTATTTATTTTGTTGCTAATGTTGTAATTCTCTAATATGGGTTATTACATAATGTTCTGGTATCGGTATATGATTTAAGTTTATTGATTTGAAAAAAAAAAATTACATACTAAAATATTACGGGCATTAAAGCATATGTAAAACATAAATAAATAAAAATGGACAGAATAAATGGGAGAACGACGGTTTGACGACTAATTTACAGTAGTAGTTTTACAACCATTTTGTTTACTATTTAATTTTATTTTATGGTGTGTAATGTAGTTAAATAAAATTAATTTAATTCGTAAAATATATTTTTGCATTTAATTTATCCCACAGTATATATTATTATTGTTATTATTATTATTAGAACATAAACCTAAACTTAAAAAATAAAAAACAATTTTTAGAATTTAATATTATAACCATATATCTTCCATTGTATCGTCTTTTAATTCGTCTTCGGGCATTGCTTTTAACGTTCGCAATGTTTCCAAATAAAATGTTAGTTCGGACGTGACAACGCCGTGTTGGGGTCCACCATTATTTACAATATTATTTTTAAGCAGTTTTTCTCTTAGTTTATCTTTAAAATTTTTATGTACAATACGATAGATCGAGTGCACCTGATGATCGGGCAATATCGATGCGATTGCTTCATGCAATTTAACGAATTGTCGGGATATATTGCGAAACGATTGTGATGGTACTGGTGGTCGAGCATCCCAACTGGCCAATTGATTTTGCGTTATACCGAATACAATCGATAACACTTTATTTTCGATTTCTTTAATGTGACTAATAAAATCTTTTTCGACCGTGTCGTATCCTAAAAGATGGGAAACGCCACCGGATGATGTGGTTCCATTAGATTCTAAATTTTGAAAGTGAGTTTTTAGGTGGGGTAACAACCATAATACTAGTTGAAGGGCACGAGAAACTAATGCTAAATTACTACTTGTTATTGTTTTTAGACCGGCAACATGTAAAGCTCCTGCACCAAGCACCAATTGACAACATCTGGAATTAAATGTACGCAGCAAATCGATCACATTGCGCGATAAATGTGACGATATAATCGGCAATTGTGTACCACATCGGCAATATTCGCTTACAATTTGAACTAATATTAGTGCAGCACCGACCAGGGTGTACGGTTGATTATCCATAATAAGAACAGGTGACGGTGGTGTTATAATTCCGCCATTACTCTCTTTGCGTATTGATCCGAAATCACCTTTCGAAATACTGTCGATCATTTTTTGAAATTCAGCAGGCACATCGGCCTGTTTCCATCGTTCGCTGTCCAAAAGTAACGACAATTTTGACTTGCGTTCAGCATGAAATTTTTGCGCGAATCTCATTCCTTGTGATTTTAATGCCGCCTGCAGTGGAATACATTGAACGCCACAAATTAATTCACAGCCATTTGTAAATTTTTCAATGATTTCGTTTAAGTCCTGAACTTGCTGTATTGTCGCAATGGTTTTTTCCAGACATTGGTGGGATACTAGATTGGCGCATCGTTCATGGCAATAGTTACAAACCGAAATTAATAAATCGTGCAACTTTTGTTTAACGACAATTAAATCTGATTCAGGCAAAAATGCATCTTCGATATTCGAAATAGTTTCATTCGAGAATTTTCCAGCACTTGCATTTGCAGTATGCTCAATTATTTTATGGATTGATTTAATTCGATTTAATAACTTAAGTAGGGTAACAGTGGCATTTTCGAGATATTGAATCCATTCGACAAGCGAAAGAATTTGAGCTTCTTCTCCGGCACCCGTTAGACAAACTTCAGCATCGCTCGACGCAATTATTTCGATTACCATCTGTTTGATTGATGCCTTAACCGTTGTAATTGATTCTTCTTTGAACGTGTCTAAAAAGTCAAAATTTCTCTTTCGCAGAAGACCTAAAGATTGCGAAAAAATTAATTCACGTCGCTAGAATAAAATATCGACATCGGCACTCACCTGAAATAATGCAGATCAATTTATCTTCTTCCAAAACCTTTTCATCGATATCTCCATTAATGCTTAGGCTATCCTCACTTGTGCGGCTACTATTACTAGTAATACTAATAATAGGACGATTTAAATCTGCCGTCGAGTATCGTTCAAAATCATTTGTTAACATTTTGTCAATAAGATTCTCAATTTCGACCAATTGAGAAGGCAAATGTCGAAAGCAATGAATTCCTGTAAGTTCCTGGCTCAAAATTTCTTGTGTAGTACCGATTAAATCGAGTGCGGCTACATAATCCTGCGTACTTAATAGTAGCTGAATGGTCGGTTGTGTCTGATGCACAGTTCGCATTAATTTCAGCTTTTCCAAAACGATATTATGATTCACACGTGACCTCTGTAGCGAAATAGTTTTTAACGATGTTTTAACCATCGATTCGTCTATATGGCGGATTTTATGTCGAATACTTTTAACATTTGTCGCCGCCAAATTCATTTCTTCCATGATGGTGTCCTGTGAGGTCATAGCATGAAAAAAGGCGGATGATTTTTGTGCCACTTGCTTAGCGATTTGCACCTCGACCACATCTAAGTAGTGTGACAATTTCTCTTGAAGTAACCGACTCGAATTTTGAATATTATTATGTGTATTATTGTCAGTTGTCTCAGTTCCGGCCACACCACCAACACCAGGAAAAACTGAATTAAATGTTACCGGATTGTGAAGTTCGAACGATTGTTTTACGAAAATTTGCGGAATATCATTAATGGTTGAACCATCCAGATGACTAGAACTATTACTAATTGATTGTTCATTATGATTATGATTTGGTTCCTGAGTGATGCGAACATGGCGACGATAACGTTTACCAATTTTTTTAATGTAACTATCAAAATGATTCCAATTAATATCGACTAAATAAGGACTATTTGGTACCGAAATTTTTTCCACAAATGAATCACCCCATTTTTTGGTGAAAAATGTTACTTGTTTTCCCTTTGACGGATCGTTTAGAACCGCTGGCAAATTTTGGGCCGCCGAAAATATTGACCATTGCTCAGGACCTTTCGATAATTGATTCACGTGATATTTGGTAACATGAGTTTCATAGTCACGATCGTTAACACCGTCTAACGGTAATGATGCGCATACACCATTATATCCATATCGACATACATATGAGCCACCCTCTTTCGTACAGTGGCGATCTCGAAGGTGTCTAGAACAAAACAAAAAAATAAATTTAAAATTTAATCCAATGAATCCCTAACTAATTCTACGAATAGGATTGAATTACATATCCCTATAAATGTAAAATAATCAATTAATGTGTGAGGCTCCTGTGGGCGGGGGGAACTCAGTTCTCTGGAGGGTCTCAGTCGGAGCGACAAAAGCTCTCTCGATTGTCTAGAACTTTGAGAAGAGCTAGCTAGGAGCTGAATCGAGTGGAGCCGGATTGTTAATACGGTAGGGGCCAGCAATGGCCGGTAAAGACCGATTATTAATTACTGCAATTTATGTTAAACCAACTCAAGTGTTAAGAGAAATGTTTAAATGAATTATACAAGGCTTGTGTATCGACAGACAACATAAGATTGTAAGTGTTCCATTCTCAAAAAAAAAAAAAAAAAACGTTCACTTTCACTTCAATTCGACTTGTTCGAGCAATTAATTACTTTTTCTAGTATTCGCTTACGTGTTTAGAAAAACACGTTAAGAAATAAATTTGCCAAAAATATGTTAATACAATTAAGGGAAACACAAAATTGGTCACCAAAAAAAAATATGTTAGCACCAAAATATTGGCTATCAGAATTTTTAAAATGTAATGTTCGCTATTTGAACTTGATAATGCCATTTACTGAAACAGTAACGAATCAACCTTGTGAATTAGTTCTAAAACATTATATTTGGCGATCACCATAATACGAGCCAAATAATTATACGTATACGTAATAGAGGCGAGACAATTAGATTCCGATCTAAATTACTTTCGGGTTAGATTATTTTAGAATAAAAACTTTATATGAAAGCGAAGAGAAGAGAGGCAGGCGAAAGAATTTATTATTAAAATTAATAATTTCCAACAACAATCGCCGAACAATAATATTTGGCCTATTGACCTTCTGATTTAATTAAATTAGATACATCTTGAATTTATGATGGAACTTTTGACTATCAGATTGTATTGATCATGCCATGAATTACGAAAGATCAATTATAGTTCAATTTGCATGTTATTAATATAATTTCCATGATAATTCGATTTTTTTAAAACTAAAACGTGTCTACTTCCGATTATGAAGGACAAAGCCTAGTTTTTGGAACAACATTGAGTACATAGATATAAGAACTTTATTATCAGTCAACAAAACCGAACCCATCATCACTGATAAGCGTCGACCGCGAATTACAAATAAATGAAACCATAAAACTTATCAATTTTAATGTCATGATTTATAAAAACGTTCAAAGATACAGAACCCGGCGAACGATGGATGCTCTTGTCAGAATCATAACATTTTTTATAAGATTATGGCCGATTAACCAATACAAAAACTCACTTCACAAATTCATTTATATTCCGGAACGTTAAATTCTGACAATAGAAACAAGATTGCCATGCCTTGCTTAAGATATCTTGCTGATTATTATTATTTACTGAATGATTGTTATGTTTACTATTAGATTCCATTACACAAAATCATTGTTTGCCCCAATCCAAACGACTCTACGCTCGATTTTCACTGCAGCACAATTTTATTTTTATAAAAATTCAAAACCACGACACATCATCGAGACACAAATATGTTTTATAGAGCATTACGTATGTTTTTTATAAAGTTTATCGTTTTTATTTAAGCAACACAAGTGTAATTATATATTTATTTAATTTATTTGAAAAAAGGTTCGGTCGATTTACAATTAAAGTTACAATAAAATAAAATTCCGTACAAAAAAAAATCGAATGATTTTGACACTTCACACTTGTCATCATCACACATTCGAAATTTCGAAATCGAATAACTGCATTATCGACCCAGCACTTTTTTCGCTATATTTTTGTTTTGTAAAGATATATGAATTTAGCATTCTACGGTTTGTGGTAGTGGACTGGAATGAATAATAAGCAATATCTTTGTTTAAATATGTTGAACTTTCAGTAAATAAAGACATTACATAATTCTGACTAAAACAACTGGTTTTTTTGACTACATAGATACCCGCGGTAATTTTTTAACAAGGAACCAGCAGCAAGACAAAAAACAATGTCAAAAACTAAAAACGATAGTAATTTCTTATTACTAGCAAGCAACAGCCATAGTGACTGAGCACTTGCTACGAGCACTAATCAATTCAGGGTCGCAAGTCACATTTATCACAGAAGACGCAGCGCAACAGTTGGGTTTGCCAAAAACTAGGTTCATAGCAGAACTCTCAAGAATTTCAGCATCAAATGGTAAATCACACCACCAAGTTACAATTGACATACACCCCAGATTTCCATCACTTTTTAAAGCACAAACACAAGAGTTAGAAAAACTTGTAATTCCGACTTTCGATAGGCCAGGACCTATTGATATGTTAATAGATATGAGCAGACGTATATAGTGCATTAATCCTTAAAGGGATAAAAAGAGGACCCCATCAGAAACGCATCGCTCAAAACGCTGAAATCTAACGATGAAAGATCATACACGATGATTTGACGTTTTGATTTGACCACAACAATCAAACAGTTGGTTGGGCCAACGATTCAGGATGACAACAACGATACTACTTAGATAGATAACGATACTATTTATGTCGAGAAACTAATCCAGCAAATCAACAATAATCCAGTATAATTTAATGAATAGACAAACCAGATTCAAATTTTCAATTGATATTATGGCAACTTTCTGAGACCCAGAAAATGTTAACGTATAGGTCACAACTAGCCCTAAAAGAGTTTTACATGGACGAACTTTTGGCGGAAGCACAATAGTCTAGAAGAAGCAATAACTGGTCAGAAACAGATATTTAACTTATTATCAGGAGGAGGTTTTAACTTGAGAAAAATTAAAGTGTAGCCAATCAAGTTCGAAAACACTAAAAAACTCTAGAATTACATTAGAATTCAACAGTTGGTATATTCCAAATAAAGGTGACAGAGCTAAAACGTGGTGCCGAAATTACAAAATGTAATATGCTATATATCAGAAGCATCAAAATTTGTTGATCCATTAAGGTGGTTGGCTTCAGTAGTAATTACCGTAAAAATATAACAAAGATGAATTACCGGATCTCGAAAAGATTACAATTGATCGCTGGATAAACTACACGGAACACTCAAACATGGAGCTACATGAGTTTTGCGACGCATCAAACCACGCATATGGTGCAATAGTTCATGCCAAATCTAAAAACACAACGCTTATCATTACTGCTAAAACAAAGGTAGCACCCTTAAATCAGATAATCTCTCTGCTGAGAGTCTGAAACTTGAGTTAAATGCAGCATTATTATTATCAAAACCACTGGTTAAAGTAAGAACAGCCTTCGATTGCAACAACGAAAACAACATACTGCTAGACTGACTCTATGGATGTGTTGGATTAGATAAAAGGTAAACTTCAAAACTTTTGGGGGCAACAAAATAACAGAAATTCAATGGAGTATTCACCCAAACTAATGGCACTATGTAGCTAACAGCGAAAAACTAGCTGATTGTGCGATAATGGACTTAAACTTTAAACAAATCATTAACCATCCACTCTGGTGGGAGGGTCCAACGAAGTTAAAATTAACAACATATCATCTAAAGATAGTCAAGAGCCAGAGTCTGCCATCGTTTCTTGTCAAAATTAAAAACAAAAATAAGAGATGAATCTCATCTGAAACCTCTTCAACCGCGAATTTAACCACTTTGTCGAGAGGAAAAGGCTATTAAGAGTTGGAGGAAAACTAGACAACCCAAACCTAACATTAACATCCAGTAATATTACCCAAAACTCATCAATTATCGAAATTGATCATCAAAATAGCACACCACAAAATACTGCACGAAGGAATTCCGCTCACTTTGGCCTACTTAAGACTGAATTACAACCCCACAAAAATTAATGGAAATATTACCAACCGAAAGTGTGGTGTTTGGTCTCTTGGGTTTTGTGTAAAAGTCCAATTTTTATAGAGATTTGACAAGAGCAACACATACTCTCTTCCTGTTACGAGTCCAACGTGGTCACACGTATATGTAAGGCATTGTATAATTTAATGAATTAATAAAGTATAAATAAAATCTAATTGGTTAATATACAACAGAAAGTGTCCTGCCATCATCTCCATTTACAAACAGTGGAGTAGACTACCGTTGGTCCAATCAGCTTGTAGCTATAGGTACTGCAACAAAATTTGCAAGATACACAGGCCGTTCACCTTAAACTCGTCAGCGATTTAACAACGGAAGCCATTTTCCCGCTTTTAAACATTTCACACCTAGAAGAGGTTTATACCTTAAATTATTTAGCGATTGCGGTATAAATTTTGTGGAAGCTAGAAAATATTTTTAAAAAAAAGCTCAGCAGTAGAGTAAAGAATTAGGTGGCAAACAAGCAGAAAATGAAAATGAATGGCACTTTATTCCTCCCAGGAAGTCCCCACTTTCGAGGATATGTAAAAAATATACTCAAAATTCATAAACTTCACGAAAATTGATTTGTCTGGAGCTGATAGGCATGCCGCAATTTGTGTAAAAGCATTGCAGAATTATTCATAAGTGAATGTTCTTTCACCGATGACCTTTTTTAAATGATTTCTGATCAGGTTGCCACCGAAATGAGGACTACCGAGTGGTATGAAATGCCACTTTGTACCATAATTAGCTGCTTGTTGTGCCGCATGAACGTTGGTTTTTTGTATAGCCAAACGTAACTCTTTGGTAAGCTCTAACAAACTTAGTACCGTTATCACTATGAATATTTAAAGGTATTTTTCTTCTTGAAGTAAATCGTTTAAATGTTGGCAAGAAGGCTGAAAATGTTAATCCACTGACTACTTCCAAGTGAATTGTCTTAATAGAAAACAAACGAATCAGGCGATGTACCCCTTGTACTATTTAATTTCTCTCCCTTTGGATAAGGAGTGACACTTGCTTATGGTAGTATACCCCTTAATTCTTCTGATGCCACTCTTTTGAATTAAAAACATCTAACGTCGCCTGTATATATTGTTAGTTAATCAGTAATTAGATGTTGCTTGGTATCTCTTCAGAAACTCGCTGAATTCGTTTTTTAAGGATTAAATGAATCTCAAGACATAAGTTATTGTCCTTTGATTTTAGGGGCTATGATGAAAACCTTCATTTGCTGAATCTTCCTCAGTTTGTTCCATATGACCAAAAAGGCGTAAAAGGCTGTATAACCATTAAACTTTCTTGATTACTGGATCCCTGGGTAATATTTTCTCGACTTGAAGAAGCCATTCGTTTTGAATCTCTTATAGGTATGTTGCTGGATCCTTCTAGGAAGAAATACAAACTTCATAGCGCCCATCTTTAAGCCGTTTATGTGAATTTCCATCTCTGGTTTTGTTAGGTTGCGTGGCAAAAGTTCCTACAGCTCCTAAATTTTTTGAGCTGCTCATCTATCACCTTTGATGTGACGTGTGATTTAACTTTTAATTCGGTTTTCTTGTTCGGTGCTGATATTCTTCCCAAGATGGCCCACTCAAACTATGTAATCTGAGTAGCTGATTCGTTTTATTTCCCTTGATGAATTGGAGTTTAAGAATTTGACATGATTTTTACAATACTGTTGACCTTTCCAGCTACTTGCCCTCCTACACAAAGAACCTCGCCGTTAATTTTACTGTCTATCTATTTTTATCGTTGTTTGCTTCTGTTGTTATGAATACTATCTATGAATTGTAGTGTTTCTCATTGTACCTCAATTTATTTTAATCTAAGTTGTAACCGGTTATTCTGCTCCAGTCCTCTTCTCTGCTGCTTATTTCAAAATAAATGTTGCTTATAAAGTAATCTTGTTTTTATTTCGACTCAGTTGCTTCTAGGCAGATTTCTTGATTGCTTCATTTAACAGATAAAATTTTTCCTTCTATGTGCAGGTGCCCGTTATTAATTTATAAAGTCATCTGCCAGCGCTACAATGTTCTTTAGGTGGTTTATTTTTATTAACTGTTTTCCCAGCATCTTATATTGTTCCTTCGTTGTTTACTTGCATTTTTGGAATTATTAATTTTTGTTGCTGGGCTGAATTTTCGTTCCCTTTTGAATCTTTCACATGTTCTAGGGTAATTACGGGTGGTGTAGTTCGTGTTGGTGTTGTTCCTTTAGTTTCTAGCCTAGTGTTAATGTCATCGATTATATCTTCACACGTGTGTTGTATTAGTCGACAATTTTGCATATATGGGAAGTCTTGTATATTCTCGACTTTAAGCAAAATTACGTCATTTGCTGTATATTTTTTTGGGAATGATTTTTTGTTTCCTCCTTTTAATATAGGCCTTTGTTTTTCTGACCTGTAGATCTTTTTTTAAAAGACAAAATATGACTGGAGACCAGATAGGGATTACCGAAGTTTAAATCATTTTACTACTCCTGATCTATACCCAGTTCCGATTTTTCACGGTGTGGCACGGTTATTCCATACGCAATCTTGGAGGATACTTGGGCTGTTCTTAGTTATCTGAAATGCGAATACAGGTTCTCTTTAATTATCCACCTGCATATTGCATTGCTCCAGGCATCCTGTACTGGCATATACAGTGGTTCGTGGATTCTGCACTTCAACAGGGGTCATAATTATATGTTTAACGTCATCACCAATGGCAATCAAGTAATCAAAAATTCTATTTAGCATTCCTCCCCGTTGAGATTCGAACTCGGTGCCTCTCGAACCAAACAAACACTGCATTTTTAACTGCTGCTCCACTTGCTTAATTGATTGAGGATTTACCGATTTAGCAGCAGCTTGTCGTAAATTATAAGCTCAGAGCCTATGAGACAAGTTAATCTTTTTCTTTTGAAATTACGCAGCTAAATTTTTTCATTTGCGGTTCGTGTGTCACTTGCATGTATAGTAAAATCAAGCGCTGCTCTTACGGAATAGATGTTGATTAAGCGAAATCATTTATAGCTATGATTTATACCTGCAAGCTGTTACTTCGGCGGTAAAAAGCGAAAGGAGTTAAATCTTTCTTTGTAACAGTACCAATTAGTTTCTCGAGACAGTGGGTCTCTCTGGGACGTTCCATCTTTAGAGATCTTGGGACTAAAAAAATTTAGCGAGGTTACATCCAAAAAACACTTCGAGGGTTTTAGAAAAATGCCAAAATCTATGTGGCGTTGGAATAGAATGCGAAGGTGCTCTAAATGTCTCTGATCGACATGCCACCAAAATGTCATTGATATATACATATGAATAAATAAAATCTAACCCTTTTATGACTTTGTCCATGTAACGCTGAAAGGTTTGTGCTGCGTTTCGCAAACCCTGCGAGAATAAGTAATAGATGTGAGAAAGGGGATATCTGTCTGGTACTGTCACATTGTTGAGTCTATACGGGAGTCTCTGGAAGGTCGCCAATCATTGCTGTCGCGCTTTGGTACTATAGGTGCAGCGGTGAAAAACCAGATGATGTCGATTGTCGGCACAAGCCTAGTGATGTCATGTACACTAACTCACTCTTTGCTAAGCAGTTGCTTCAGTGGAAAAGATCTCCGAATGGGTCATTGACAACAAACAATTGGACTGTCGGGAAGGGATCGTATAAATCCAATGGTATTGACAGTTGACGATGTGGTTGTGTCTAAATTTACCACAGTTCCATATTTCAACAAAAAATCAGCACCGCTTGGATCTTGGGATATTTTAGTTTCCCGTTCTTTATTTGGGAAGTTTGTTGGATAGATCAATGAAAGAGCAAACACATCCTGCGCATTTCTTGCAGCACCAAACTAAAAATGATGATAGCAATATCTCCATACAAAAGGGGAACGTGGAAATGATCGAAACCGATTATTACTAGATAAACTACGATCGTTAGGTCTATTTTGTGGTCTTGATCTTTCTTGGTTTACAAACTGATGACGCAGTTCGTCGATTACCTTTACAACGCTTGCTAACTGTACTTTAGAAGTAGAAGTTTCTGTTGTTTTAGGGGTTCTACAAATGGCTTTGATGTTGATTGTAAATGAAACTCCTATATTTTATCTGCTAGTTCGGTAAGATTCCGTAAGTTCATCGGTTCAGATTCTTTTACCAAAATGATGGATCGTCATTGGTCCGTTAACTTTTTAGCCAAAAAGTTTTTAATAGTGCTTATATGTTACATTAGTCGAAGAACCTGCTAGCTGTTGACATCGGCGGTAAAAAGCGAAAGGAGTTAAATGTTCCTTTGTTACAGTACCAATTAGTTTTTCGAGACGGTGGGTCTCCAATTAACTAAGCCTTGCAATCACTTCAGTCTTTAATGTCACGAACTTCTGATTTTCGGTAGGTTTTAAAATTAAGTAGGATACGATTACGATTATGTCAAGGGGCAGTGCAACTATTATTTTGTGTCAGATGTTTTATGGTTGGTTGCTAAATACGGCTTCAACTTGCGTGAACTAAAAAGTAGGCATCTCGTGCTAGGATGGAGGATGAACCCGGACGTTGTTGATCAATATTACGCGATTCAATTTTTATCTCTTGCTTTCCCGACGATTATATAAGTGATTTTTTTGCAATTTTGAGAGCCATTCATTTTGACAATATATTGCAGTCAAGTATCGTATCAACAATTCGGTTGCTTCGGTTTTGATCCCGGTTTTTTATATTGTTGTAGGCAACCACAAGAAGCCAAAAAGTTTTACACCATTGCCATTCATTCGAATCATACAGATTCTGGGCGCTTTCGCTCTTTTCTATATTCTCTTGCTTGATTTTGACAGTTGATTTTGTAATTTTTCCAGCAAGTAATCCCAGTTGAAACATATTTTTCTGACTTATACGTAATCAGCCATTTTAGCTTTATAATAACCAATTAATGATCCCTACTTACGAATTTGAGAGTTGACAGATATGATATCACACCTTGTGGTGTCCACCCCTTAGCAATTATCAAATTTCAATTTAACTTTGGGTCATTTTACGCGGACTCGTAAAGTACATCGTTTTCTTTCTCCTTTTTTACCTGGGTTACAAGAAAAAATTCTACGCCAAGATTACTCAAATCATCTCCATTGTAAAGCAACTTACAGTCTTGAGGCACATGGTCTCCACTTTGAGGCCAACGAGTTTTTTATATTGTAGCGGTATCTATTTGTCTTTTAATTATTAAATTCTGCAAAATTATAAAACTTATGACAAAGACTTGCTTGCAGCTTATTTTGGAAAAAACCGTTTCTACGAAAACTCATCTTCGGACATCAATCCGAATTCGATAAAAATGAAAATTTCGTTGAAATTAGACCGACTCTTTTATCGCCATCACCAATACAAATCAAGTGAGGAAAAAGTCCTTACAACCTTTCCTTTTATGATTCTAAACCAATACCTCCGGATCCCAACGCTGCAGTTTTTAACATCTGCACTAATTGCTTGGTAGTGTAAAATTGAAAATTTGGCCAAGTGTTCTGATACCAAAGAATTGCAACATTCAAATTTACATTAATGCGAATTCGTTACGATGTGCAAATTATTTCTAGATGGAAAGACGTTGGTAGATTTTCTTCAACATGTTAAATTTTCTTTAATATCTAATTTGAATAATTTTTTAATTATTTGAGAAAAATTATTCAAATGTTTTTCTATTTTTGTTATGGCATAATCGCAAGTAAAATGAAATTCGATGGCCATACTACCATGCATTAATATAAAATGCTATGACGTATAAGTTTCGCGTAATTGTGTATTTGTCCTTGGCTGTTATATGAAGGACCATGATATGTCTGCAAAATATGCTTGTACTAGCCAATATAATTTTTGACAGAGCCATTAAAAAAAAGTGTTCGTCCCACAAAAAAAAAAAAAATAAAAAACAAAACTACTTTGAAAGCTTTAACGCGAAATGCGTAAACGTTTTAATTTTATGTAAGTAGTCTTGCACACTGGCACAGTTCAAAACATAGCCACCTAGAATATATTTCGATTCGATCGTGACACTCGTCGAGCTTGTTTTTTTAATTTTATTTGGACTGTTTAAAATTTCAGTTTAGTTTTTTTATTTAAAGCAGTTTAACAATTTTCTATTTTTTATAAGAAAATATACACGATACAACGGAAAATTCTTTTTCTTCTTCTTCAAGAATTAATTTATTTATCTAGCTAGAAATCACTTCGATTACATGACGTAAAAAAGTTTTTATATCGAATATACACATCAACACGAAGGAAAACACACTTCCACCTAGCATCACCATTGCATTATGTTCGAACATGAAAAATATTTGGAGAATGGAACCGAACACGATACAAAAACCTGTATGAGTCAACAAGCTATGAATGCGCTATACGAAATGAGGACGAGTAATATGTTATGTGATGCTATAATTAAGTTGGACGATGGTACGGCGTTAAATGTGCATCGAGCTATTTTGTGCTCATGTTCGAATTATTTTCGAACACTTTTCACAACTAGTTTGACGCTCGATAATAACGATGTGGTAATACTCGGCATTACAAAATCGGTTATGCAAAAAATAATCGACTATGCATACTTAAGAAAATGTGAGCTTAACGATTGGAACGTGTTTGAAGTGCTTGTCATTTCCGATTATGTTGGAATGATGGGCCTCGTTAAATTGTGTGTTGATTTTATGAAAAAAATGTTGACATCGGAGAATTGTATTGGGATATGGCTATTTTCACGATCACGTTTTAGTTACGATCTTGCCGATACCGCACGTTCGTACATTTTATGTAATTTTGTTGATGTGTCGATTAAAAGCGAAGAAATTCTTAAAATGGGACTTAATGATTTTTTTGAAATAATCAGCGACGATATGCTTAATACCAAAGACGAGGAATCAGTTTGGGAGTGTTGCTTGAAATGGATTGATTATGATCCGGCGAAACGGGTTAAATTAGTTACAAAACTAATGTATGCGGTACGACTGGGATTATTAAACACAAGGGTACGTATATCATGGCTATAAATAGCATAGTGTAGTGTATAAGTGACTATTTCAGTATTTTATGGAGAGAGTTAAAGAGCATCCGTATGTAACATCTGTAGGGGAAACCCGTCCCCTGATTCGAGAAACACTAACATTTCTTTGTGAGTTGGATATGATAACAACGCGAGATGATGAAATTACGACTCCGGCAATAGCACTACCTCGATTACCACACGAGGTGTTGTTTGCAATTGGTGGATGGAGCGAAGGTTTGGCACAACGATATATTGAGACATATGATACACGCGCCGATCGATGGATCAGAGTATTAGAAGAGGACACGGCTGGACCAAGGGGATATCATGGAACAGCTGTCATAGAACATAAACTATATTGTATCGGTGGTTTTGACGGGATGGACTACTTTAATACATGCCGCGAATTTGATGCAGTCAAAAAAATCTGGAAAGAAGTATTTACACATAATTTATTTGCATCCATTTATAGTTACCTTTTATAAATCATTTCCAGATAGCTCCAATGCATTGTAGACGCTGTTACGTAAGTGTAACCGAATTGAATGGATTAATATATGCTCTGGGCGGATATGATGGTCAAAATAGACAAAATACTGGCGAGCGATATGATCCAAAAACTAATCAATGGACAATGATAGCCTCGATGAGTATACAACGATCGGATGCGAGTGCCTGTTCATTAAACGGTAAAGTATACATAACTGGAGGATTCAATGGTCAGGAATGTGTAAATTCAGCCGAATATTATGATCCTGAGGTGAATCTTTGGTTTCAACTACCAAATATGCTATCGAGACGATCTGGCGTTTCATGTGTGGCACATCGAGGTTTCATTTATGTTATTGGTGGTTTCAATGGATTGTCACGTATGAATACTGGCGAAAAATATGATCCGGAAACCCAATCATGGACACCAATTCGAGAAATGTATCATCCACGCAGTAATTTTGGCATCGAAATTATAGACGATATGGTTTTTGCGATTGGTGGCTTTAATGGTGTGGCCACAATTGCGCACGCTGAATGCTATGTAGTTGAATCAAATGAATGGCTCGAAGCAACCGATATGAGTATTAATAGATCGGCACTGTCCGCGTCTGTAATTAAAGGGCTACCAAATATGAGAGATTACATTCATAAGGATCGGGAACGTCTGATGGAAGAACGTAGATTAAGATTACTTTCGAGTGAAACCGAAAGTGTTCGTGAAATTTTGGACATTGACGAAACTAACGATTAAATTGATTCGTAGTAGCAAGAAAAATTTGTTTTCAACAAAATTCAACGGTTTTACGAAATAAACTCACTTTTTGACACTTTTACCAATAAAAAAAAAACTTGGTTTGTTCGCATTTTAAGGTTCGCCGCTGTTTAAATCAAAGAATTTTAATTTAAATATGCATTCTAGTTTTTTAAATAGTTTTTATTTTTAAAATAAATTTTCATTTTTACATTAATCAAAAATAGTGACGAGACGATAGATTAGTATTGGCTATCTAAATCGTCACTAGACTGCCCTGTCAATTGTAATACCTTTACGGCTGTTTCACTATGAACAATTTCGGGTGCTTCGCAACTTGTATCCGACGAGGAACATGTTTTGCAAGCACATGTTATCGCTTCTAAATATTCATATCGTTTTGTATGGGGATGAGCTTCGGGATGGCAATTACGTAAAATCGCAACAGTTTTTGACCGTGTATTGTGTACACAAACTGGATGGAATGAACGTTTGTATGGGAATTTCCAATCGGAAATTTCTTTTGATTCACAACGACCCCAGCACGACCATACACTAACATGGTCCCAGCATTCATGGCCATTCTCATCTGTTTGTGTAATACGATATGTGTACATACGTCGATGACATCCGAACGGTGACATTGTTGGTCCTTCATTTATTGTTTGTACTTCGGCTGCTGATACATTACCATGAAATAACATTTGGCATAATGTAGTTCCAAGTAATACAATTACGAGCCTATACATAAAAAAAAATAAAATATATGTACATTGATAGTCCCAAGCGATTACATTCAACCAATCAAAACAAATCAAAAAAAAAATTGTTTACCTCAAAAATATTGAGCAATACATTTCTTCACACTACCGCAACTGTACGGTATAAATTTTCCAAAAATTTCCACACCTCCCACTCGTAATTTTTTATTTTTATTTTTATTTTTTTCTTGTATTTTCAAGATCCTTAAACGTACACAACTAACTAGAAGAACTGTTGCACGACAAATGTTGAATTGACGAAATGAAAATTCTGTTTTTATCTCAAATTTTTTTTGCGATGGTCGAAGCAAATCGCGCATGATTCAAATGAAAATGTTGAAAATATTTTTGCTCTATGAATGATAAAACTTGTTCAAGTGTCCAATTAACCTTAATCTTTAACATAATTCGTTCAACGACAAATATTTTTAAAACTATAAAAAGTATTATCATAGATTAATTTGAGAATATGCAAAAAAAAAATTGTCAAATGCAACGAATTTCCTTTACCATCATATGATATCAAGAAAAATGCATTGAAACCCGTTAAATGCGTAACGGGATTTATCTGCTTTAAATTATCAAAAACTGGAATAGTTAAATGGTACTGTGGTGCGCATGTCTAACATTTAAAAAATTTGGAGTGGTTAATGTTCGATGTATACGATTTGAAATTATTTAAGACGGAAGTTTTCTTAACATTTTATTAGTGATTCCTGTGACTGTGTAGTGATCAAATCGATACCGAACTATATTTTTTGATCCAAAAAAATTTTGTAGTAAATTTTAAAGTGCATATTATTGTGATTTTGTGATCAACACTATGAAGCTGTTAATATTTTTAGCAGCCTATCTGGTTGGAACGTTTAATTTGATATTTTGTCAAAATGATATATTTTCGTCGCCGGCATGGCTTAAACCTGGGTGCCACAAGGTTGGACATACTCGAAAAATTCGTATACCCGATTGTATAGAATTTAATTTCACCACAAATGCATGCCTTGGATATTGTGAATCATATTCAGTGCCATCAGCGCCACGAAGTCATAACGCATTGAAACCGTTAAAGCCGGTTACATCAATTGGCCAATGTTGTAATATTATGGAAAGTGAAGATGTAATATAACCATAAATTATTGTAAATTTTACAAATTTCTTATTAATTTAACATTATTTGTATAATTGTGATAGGTTGAAGCACATGTGAATTGTATCGATGGCATGAGACGAATTGTGTTCAAGTCGGCAACAAGTTGTCGGTGTTTCCATTGCAAACGTTTATAAATTCGATATCGAACGCATACACGTACACATTCGTTATACATTCGACGAATATTCCAAGATTTTGGTGTTGGTTCAATCAAAGAGATGGTATTATCCTCTTAAATACGACTGCTTTTATGTTAATAATTTAATTGTATATGAATAATTTAAATAAAAATCATTATAAAATGTTATAATTAAATTATGTTGTTTTGATTCAATTTTATGAGGTGGAAGTGGCTGTAATTTGCATTTGAATTACTTTATTAGTTTTGAATGGTGCCGAAATCAATTCTCGATGGGGAAATTTTTAAGAATACATAGTGACTTCGAATAAATGCAATTGAACAAGGTCTTGCTAATCTAGAGTAAAATTAAATTCCTACGAAATTTAACGACCTAACAAAACAACAGAAGTCTTATTGATTTGGCCTGAAGACATTCTTCGAATAGTAAAAAATAATTTTAAAATGACCTACTCACTAAACCCAAACCATAATAAGTTTTGTGTCTTCCCGTGAGATTTGATAATTTTGACAAGGTTAATGAAAATAATATTGATTAAGTTTTTTCGGCTAGGCCTACGCTAATTTCTCTTGAGACATAATATCGCATCAAATCAATTACTCTTGAATGATTGAATCAGTTGATAATGATTCTAGTGACGTCAACAATTATAAATTCATCTTAATTTTCACATTTAACTGCATAAATCTAGAAAACTTGATGATTTTAAGAACGATGGAATTAATTTCTAATCCTATTAGAATATAAATTGGTCAATAGAATGATAAAAACTATTTGTCAATAGTATGACGATTCGTCGAGTATCATACAATTCTTAAATTATTTTATATTTTGCGGGGTAAGAAATTTACACTGTGAACTAAACACTGGTGCTGTGATCATGATCACATTAATTGTGCTCAATCGGTATCGATCTCAAATCTGTCTTGTGGCTCTCTTTTTGGAGTTTGCTACACTGTCCGTGTAGGATCAGCACATAAATCAGGACTGAAACATTCTATTCGGTATCCTTTCATATTTGAACGAAATCAAGAATTTTAATCAAATTCCGGATAGCGCAGTGGAAGAGACAAAATAAATTTTGTAAGTGAGCAGTCGACTCATAACCCTAGCTAATACAGTAAATAATTAATGCAGTTGTTGACACTTTTATATCGGAATTACCTTCATTGGTGCGCAAAGTTATAGATACGCCAATTAGTGTCAATTGTTACAATAATTTAAAAGATACTCTGTTAACCAGAGTTGGCGCTTCAGCCTTGGAACTCATATATACACAACTAAAAAGGTTGGTGATAAAAAGCCATCTTAATTACTACATTTGATGAAGGATTTCATCAAACATGAAAGATTTTCTGGAAAGTACAATAAGAGTTCTTTGGGAACAACAATTATCTTCTGCAGTTCGGGCAATAATTACAGGTTCAGACAAACCATTCAAAAAATTTAAAAACTAGCAGTTAAAGATTTCGACACTTTCAAGGGACCACATATTATGTCTTCAGAATCACCGGAGATTATTGTTAAACTCGATGGTAAATGCAAAAACAAATTAACGAATACCGCATGAGTTTTACGATTTCCAGCGCTCTCAATCACCCAGGCTTGGACCGTCTAATTATAAAAAATTTTACTTTCGATATCAATTTCACTCAAGATCACGCTCACGTTCCGGTAAAATATCTTTAATAAACAGAATTTGCTGCTACAACGCCAAATACAATGACAGATTTGCTCCTCGCTGATTTTTTTTTCCGCTGAAAAATTAAAAAAAGTGGCAGTAAATGATAGCCAAACCCATTTCCACCTCATGATTTATGACATTATATGTAGAACAAAATATCTTATAGACACAGCTGTAGAAGTTTTGGTTCTTCCAGCAACTTTAGAAGATAAACTAAATATGAAATTTCAGTCTTCTGTTTTCACTTCTAACAGAACACCAGCTAACACTTATGGTTCATGGCAACTCTCTCTTAATTTAAGTATCAAAAGAGCTTTCATTCTGACGTTTTCATTGCAAATGTGACCATACCAATGATATGAGCTGATTTTTAAATAGTTACGGACTTCTCGAAGATATTAAAAATAAAAGATTAATTGATCAACTTACTTCACTATGTTCTCTACCTCGACTTACTACTATTCAAGCACCAACTATTCACATAATTGATGTTAACTCGATTATCCAGCCGTGTTAGCCATTTTTCAAGATTTCAAAGAAATCACGCAGGAAAAGAAAGTTTTAAACATGGTTGAACACAACATAACTCATTTTTTGAAGACTCAGGGTTCTCCAGTTTCTTGTAAATCACGTTGCCTTGCACCGGACAAGCTCGCTATCACTAAAACGGAATTTGAAATAATGCATTCTAAAGGTATCTGTCAACCCTCTAGTAATTCTTTGTCGAGTCCTCTTCACCTTGTCCAAAAGAAGAACGGCTAATGGAGGCCTTGCGGGGACTATCGCTCATTGAATAATGCTATTCCTGTCCGCGCACATTCCTGTATCATCAAATAGCCATCGAACCTAAGGATATCAACTCGTTTCGGATTATTTGAATTTAAACGCATGACATTTGGCCTTAGAAACGCGGCTTAAACTTTCCAGCATTTCATGCATTCCATCATACTACGAGGTTTGGACTTCTGAGCTTTGTCTATTAAGACAATATTTCATTGCCTCTCTATCGCTTAAAGAACACCTAATAAACCACTTTCGAATTATTTTTCAACGATTAATGGAGGCTCATAATTAACACCGCCAAGCGCAATTTTGCCAGAGATCGCTTTGATTTCTTAAGTCATTCTATCGATATTTCTATCGATGATGGTTAAACCATCATTGGAGCCTGTCAACGTAATTATCATTGGAGCCTGTCAACGAAACAGTTAAAGATCTACGACGTTTCATGGGAATGATTAATTTCTACCGACGCTTTATCTCTCATGCAGGTGGTAATCAAGCCATCTTAAACAATTATTTAAAGAGATCCAAGAAAAACGACGAACGGTTTATAGTCTGGTCGGATGAATCTTTGAGAGTTTGTGACTTTTGTAAACTCCAACTCAGCGAACAAGCCACTTTTGCTCATTTATTGCTCCCTTCTGAACTTAGCGTTATGGTAGATGCTTCAGATACTGCCGTAGTGGCATTAGTACAACAAAGAGTGAACGAAATATGGAAACCTTTGCGTTTTTTTTAGTTCGTCTTGATGGTACGCAACACAGGGAGTTACTGGCCGCCAGTAAATGATAACTTTGGTACCATTGGGAATCAAACATTTTAAGCATTTGTTAGAAGGGCGCATTTTCACGTTGTATACGGATCACAAACCTCTCATCTTTACTTTCACTCAGAAAACTGATAAAGCTAGTCCTAAACGGTTTCGACACTTAGACTTCATAAGTCAATTTACAATGGACGAAGGTTGTGTTTCTAGAATTGACAGCGTGGTGGAAGATACTTTATCGCGTAAAGCACAACTTTCAATTCCAGAAATTATCAATTAGATACTGAGCTCAGGGAGTTGTACAATTTTTCTATGGAAATGGGTTCAACTTAGGATTAATTGCAACATGTCTACCGGTTCTCCACGGCCGAAACCAATTTCGGAAGAATTTTCAATTGCCTTCGCAATGTTGCCCACTCGGGAGTTAAAAGCTCGGTCAGACTTCTTACTGATAAAGTTATATGGAATTCCATCTATAACGTCGTAAGAAGAATGGCTCAAAATTGGTTGGCTTGCCAAACGGCTGTTTCTCGGCACACTAAATCCGCCAATGGAATCTATTCTGAGGCTTTCCAATGTTTTTCAGAGATTCACCTGGACATTATTGAACCCCTTCCAATATTACAAGATCAGCGTTACAATGTCTGCACCTTGATCGACAGGTACACTCGTTGGCCGGAAGTTATTCTTGTTTGGACATCAAGGTGGGAACAATTGCAGCTACGATTTACTCTGGATAGATTTCGATCATTGACATCGATCTCTTAAGCAGCTATTATGTATTTTAATCGTCCGGATTGGATTCGAAGTATTCCGTCGGTACTATTAGATCTTCGTATAGCTTTTTATGACGATTTTTTAACCAACTTCAAAGAGCCACTATTCGCATTCTCAGACAATCCTTCGAGAAGGCTCAAACTGATTCAATTACTCAGTCGGATTCCGTCATGGCTCTAAAAAGTCATTTGGAACAAATCAAACTTATACAAGCCACAAGCGACTGCAATAACCCAATATTTATTTCAAAAGTAGTAACAGATGCACTTCGTAAGTCTTTACAAACTCTTAATGAAAGTCCGTTCAGCGTATTCAGTTATTCAGACAAATATTTTACGTTAGATTTTAAAAACAAACAGGCAAATATTTTGTACGACAGACTCAAGCCATGCCATATGGAGGCTTTTGATTCATCGGAAGAAACGCTTTCACCAGGATTTGTCACATTATTGTACAACGGATGTAGCATTGTACATAAATTCTGCACAATTCGCCTGTAGTAATTTATTAACCCGGCAAATAATCGCACCTCTTCCTTTGATGTTTGTAGGGCGTTTCATCTGTTGTAAGGCATCCATTTTACTTGGCATTTTATGAATACCATGGCGATCAATTAAATATCCGCACTATTCGCTTCGGCCCTTCATAAATTCCGA
Source organism: Tipula confusa (assembly GCA_963556175.1). Taxonomy (NCBI): domain Eukaryota; kingdom Metazoa; phylum Arthropoda; class Insecta; order Diptera; family Tipulidae; genus Tipula; species Tipula confusa. The sequence goes on from OY744475.1 coordinate 4,832,576, forward strand.
TTTGTCTAAATTCACACGCATATTCCTTTCATGTAATCATTTGAAAACCTCTTGTAAATGTGGCTGATGTGTATTACGCCTTCAATGTCTCTTAATAATTGTTCCATGTATGTTTGCTATTTTGCTGGAGTACAAAAGCATTGTGTGTAGTTAACGTAAGCAAATGCCTATAAAAATGTCTAAAATTCTTGCCGTAGCCAACCAATTCATCTATAGATGGCAAAGGGTATTTATCGACTTCTAACCATGGATTGATTGTCACTTTGTAATCGCCGCAAATACGTACTCGATTATTCGCTTTGCGCACAAACACAACTGGTGTAGCCCAAACGCTTGTGTTTACCTTTTCCATAATATCGTCCTCAATTAATTGATCCAATTCATTCTCAACTGTATTTGCATTAATGGAAATGGAACACGATGTGCCTTTATGAACAGTGGCAATGAATTTATTTCGCCCTTCTGTTTAGGCTGCTTAAAAATGTTGGCCCCATGATATGTTGCTTTATAAACTGCAGGCAATTGGCGTACGTGGCATAACACTTAAGTGGTTTAAAAGTTATTTAGAAAACCAAAGTTACAATTTCATTTAGTTATGTGGGTACGATCAATATTGGAGTTCCTCAGGGTTCAGTGCTGGGGCTTATTTTATTTTTGGTATACATAAACTCTATTTTTTCTGTTGAGCTTTTGGGCAACTTCATTGCTTTTGCTGGCGATACTGCTATATTGTATGCTGCGAATCCAAATATTGATATTGAATCATTGATTTTACTGTAATTGTTAATTCGAAAATTAATTAATGTTTTTTGGCCGCAATCAAGATTATATACCTGTTAATGATATTATATATCATGAACAAGACTGCGCCACGAATGGATGCAATAACTTAGGTTGAATTAAAATTGGTACTGTTAAAGATTTTAAGTATCTGGGATTAACCATCACTAGTAATTTCTCGTGGAATACTCATATTATTAATGTTCATAATAATTTGCTCAGTTCTATTAGAAAGTTATAAATGCTACGTAGTTTTTGTCCTGTCAAAGTTTTGAACATGTATTATTATGCTATGATCAAGTCTCTACTGAGTATGTTGGGGTGGTGTGTATATTTCTAATTTACATAATATAATAGTAGCACAAACATTGTTTAAGAATTATTTACTGAGCCTCGTATGTCACCATCTTTTCCACTGTTCTGTAAATTTAACTTATTGCAGTTTCGTAATCTGTATATTTTCAATGTTTTAAAAATATTTTTTAAGAGTAGTGGTAATCAAAGCCTGTAAAAGGTAATGTTTATAGTCTGAGAAATCAAAATGATTGTATTTTGCCTAAAGTAACGTCGGAAGTTACACGTCGCAGTATTATGTATATCCATATTTTTATAATAAAATTCCTGCTGAGTTGCGGATCCTAAATGACAATCAAGCTACACCGAAAGCAATAAAACCATGGCTATTTAAAAGATGCAGAATATTTTCTAAAGAGTATTCGGTAATTTTACGATCATGCTTTACATTTAACTTTTATGCTTTATCTTTGCCATCGCGTATTTTGCAGTCTGAGCTGGTTTTATAGTTTTAATTTAAAAAAAAAATTAATTTAATTTAATTTGTCATAGCCTTTCACATTCCAACAATGAATTTCGTCGTGAGCGAGCTATGTGCAATTTTAAATCTGACTAATTTGTCGGTTTCGACGTTGAAGTAAGTGAACCCCAATATGTCCAATCGTTGGTTTGTAAAATCAATCAACGAAAATATCGGCGTGCATCGTCCAAATTAATTATCGCAACAGGACTGCTCGTAACTATTTGAAATGTAAAAGAAATATAATTTCTTTATCACGAAGATCATTTTTATTTGCAATTAGCCAAATTTCCCTGATCGGCATATGGTTTTGAACTTCTTCCAATTGATGTGCCTTGCCTTTGTTTTTTTTATGCAAACTTTTCTCAAATATCTTTGTGGTTTGCAAAAATTGCAAATTACCTTTATATATGTGCATTTGTTGGTTAAATGATCCAGTTTGCCGCACCGAAAACATTTTCAACCACCATTTGTATTTGTCGTAGTAGCCATTTGCATTCGATTTTGTTCGCATCGTCGTTTGTGCCGTCGCCTTTACCACCGTATGACTTCTTCTTTTTTGTATGTATATTGGGATGATTAACTGTACTCGTGTCTGCATTTGTGAATTTCGGCGCCTCCTCGTTACAATATTTCTATAGATTTCGCAGTGCTGAACACACTTTCTAACGTTAAACCTGGCTTTTTCAATAAACGATTTACAATACATTCATTTTTCATACCGAATACGATTTTCTTTGGTGGAGCAATGGCTCCAATTTTGAATGAAATGGTTCCATTTCAAACGTACTTTGCATTTTTGCAGTGGCCAACTGAGAATTACTCTCTCCCAATTTAGTATTCGAGCGATAGAACTTCGCATGTTGGCCGACTACTGGAGATTGTGTCTTGTGATGCACCTATTGTTTCCTCTAGGAAATTTATTAGGGAGTGTATATTTATAATGTAAACATTTTTTTACCTAAATACATAACGCATAATATGCAAAACGGTCAAAACATCGTTTTAATGAAACGAATGTTATATGTATTTTTACTCATTTTCAATAATTCTTTATCGACGTCTTGTTTTTTACGACAAATTATTGCTATTCAATTAAAAATGTATTCACCAACATTAAATTTTGCTTCTTTATTTGTTAAAATAAGATTTAGTTGGTTTACATAATTTTAAAATATTAAGTTTATTTCCACGATTTGTACTCAAAAACCCACTAAAGAAATAAATCGTATCACCAACAAATACTACATGACTTATATGTGAATAATTGGGAACTGTTTTGTTCTTTAGGTACCTTAAATTTAAAATCGCTTCGTAATGATTATGTAAGTTAAAATTTTACTGTTCTTAAAAATATTAATTTTGTGTTTTTTTTTTTTACAAAAATAATTTTACATTTGAAATTATTATTTTTTTTTTTATTTACTAAGAAATATACAAATATTTTGTCTTAAATTAAATAATAAATTTTTGGATATCTTGGCTACTTAATAAAAATTAAAAAAAAAAAATACAATTACGTGTAATACTTTTATAAAATTATACACTGATGATTAGGCGCATAACAAATGATTATACTATTTTTAGACCAAAGATCAGTCCTGATTATTACTAATATTATATAATATGGTCGTTGTGAATACTTAGATCTTTGGGTTTGATACAAAAAAAAAAATTAAAAATAAAAATCTTCAATTTATAAAATAAAATTTTTAAAAATGATTTCTAGTAAATTTTTTTTTTAATCTCCTGCGTTGTTTTTTTTTATTTTTTATTTTATAAAATTATTTTTGATTTTAATGTAAAATTAATAGTCACGATGACCATTCTCGACAGGTCGCGAATGAGATCTGGTACGTATTCTTCCTTTAGAATGCGACCTAGAACGTGATCTAGAATGAGATTTGCTGATGGATCGTCTTGGTGATTTAGTACCACCGCGACCACGACTTAATGAACGCTTTGTAGTTCTAGACTTGGATCGATGTGGTGGTGGCGATGATTTTCTCATATCCTTTGACTTTGATCGTCGAATTGATTTGGAACGTGTACGTTCTCGTGGTGGTGGACTTCTTGCGGCGCGACTATCGCGTGAATATCGACTGGTGCGTGAATCCCTTGAACCACGCGAATCTCGTGAACGTGATTTTGAACGGCTTCGTGATCGAGATCGCGGTGACCTTGAACGGGATCTCGATCTGCTTCGTGATCTCGAGTTATCACGCGAACGACTTCTTGATCGACTATGTGATCGTGACCTATTTAAAATCAACCAAAATAATAAAAAGAATAAATATATCGTATCATAATTAATATTATTAAAAATAGTTAATGAATTAAATATTTAGATAAATAAAATCGATAAATTAAAATTGATTATGTTAAACGATACAAAATTTGGAAAAAAATGCATTTTAACTGTTCCAATATGGATTATAAATATATTTTTAGGTTTGGAACACTTAAAATTTCCTGCTGATAATAAAATAAATTAATTTTCAAAACACCAAAACTTAAAATAAATTTTTATTACTATCACAATATATTTTAAATATAAACATGTTAAATTTCAAAAATAAAAACTCACACTGGTGAAAATCAGCAGAACTCTTGTGTGTCTTGTGTGATTTATACTTTCTATTAATTATAAAACTTTTACTCTTGTAGAGGAGAAGAAGCAATAAGAAGTTCTATGCACATATATTGTAGGTCGTAGCTTGAAGCTAGTAGTAGAGCCGTTTCGTATATTCAGATGTTTGCAGTCTCTACGTAGGATGTCTATTTTATGTTTGAAGTTCTATAACATTGAGTAGTTGGGTATGTGTGTAGTCTAGGAGTAATGCTCATAAAGCAGAAGTATCGCGCATTTTGGAATGGCTCTAAAATTATTATTTTATTGATTTTTTTTTTTTAATTTGATTATCTTAAATTTATTTATATTTTATTATCTTAAATTAATTGATTAAAAACAAAAACAAAACAGATGGTTTCCGAAACAACTATGCTTTCTAAATTGGTTATCTTTTAATTACAAATGCATTGATTTTTGGTTAGACACAAAGAACAAGATTTTGTTCCCTTCCAAATGAAAGCTAAATAATTTTACTTAAAATGATATTGAATTGCCGCAGTAAATTCCGGCTGGGAGTAACAAAATATTAGCAATAGCTTAAACCTTTTAACAAAGTTTAATTATTCTAGCGGAATTCGGAGGCAGTCTCATATATATATGAACGAGCATGTCCACCACAGTAAATGCAATAATGTTTTATTAAAACACTCCCGCTCAGTAACTATGAAAGAGAATAGTTTGGAATTAGATGACCAAAAATGACGACCGTAGGTGCCAAGGCTGTACGTCGCTTTACAGTGGAAATGGCCTCGCCAATCTTAGTGCTAGATTTCTTCTAGGGCTGTTGGAAACAAAATGCCGTTTTAGATTTTTTTTAATCAAGTGTTACAGGTCCTTTACAAGATTATTCACCATTTTTTTACAGTTGCCGATCGTAGCAGGTGATCAGTTCAACGAAAGATTTTACACAAACCTGGATACTGTGTTGTGGTTAGCGGCTGAAATCGAATTCATCACCTGCTTTCAAAGCAATCGATAGTTGTATGGAAAGCTAGGTTTACGCATGCGACATCTGGCAGATCTGATGCGATTCTTACCTTACCACGACGTAAGAATAGTTATTTTTTTAATGAAAAATCTTGTTAGCAGTATTATTTTAGAAAACAATCACCGTCCTTATGGTGAGAACCATAAGGTATATATTGAAAACTTCCGAGATGATGAAAAATCAGGTATGGTAAAATACAGAATATAACCTATTAGTTCTACAATCCCAGGTAACATCAATTTGATCCTTGCTAGTAAAATCGCTAATCAAATATATAGCTTAAAGAGAACATCTCGAGTAATGACTGCAGTTCAAGTGATTCTTCGAAGGAATAATTAGATTGCAACTTTCACTTGAAAGGGACATTTATGATTTTTAACATGTGTCAAATGCTGTAGATAAAAGTTGTCAAGAACAAACTGCGGAGAGTTGACTCTCATCCTAGATACTGGGAATACCCCAAAAAATATAAACCGGATACTTTTTAGTTTCATGTATTAAGCAAAATATATGAACAAATGCTTTAAAACCCAAGGAGCATCTTAGCACTGATGATCACACATTTGAAAAATTTCGAGTTTTCAAATGGAATCAACTACATTGTATTTGAGAGATGAGTCATGATTATAGAATATGGCTAAAAATCGACGGTGACGGCAATGATCAAGTTCTCTTAAATCATGAGGTCGGTAATTAAATTCTCGACGTCGTTCATAAAATAAAAAGACGGCGAGTACATTGATTCAGAAATCACTGTCGGCAATAATGAACCTTCGTGAATCAAAAGGGTTGTTATTAAATCCAATAAATTGAAATTGGCCAGACTACTTTAATTGATTGGAACATCATCTAAACTCAAACGCCGATTATTTAAATGATTAATCATTAACATTAGTATAAATATATGACCAAGGCTGTGGCCTTTACAAGATATATCGGAGCCTATTTGAATTAACTTCATATTGTAAAAAAATGTGCGCACTTTCCAAAAATCAATAATTCTCCAAACAAAAGAACAAAAAGGCCTTAAACCTACCATAAATCATATTTTACGATTAGCATACTGCCATCAATTTTATAAATCGGCGCGCGGCCACTTATTTATAGCAAAACCGGTTGTTTTTCAAAATTGACAGCAGCTGAGACATAAATAACAAAACTAACAGGATTTATAGCGAGAAAATAATTATTTTCGATGATCCTATATCTATCTACTTTAGGTTTTAAAGCGCAATAATGAAAAAGACTAATCGGAGCGAGTTCTTGAATAATAAACAAAAATTATACCAATCGTTAATATCATAATGAGTAAGATCTTACCTGCGTCGTCTACTGCTGCGACCATGGCGTCCACAATCACGTGCATAATGGCCCCTTCCACCGCATTCATAACAACGATCTTCCGGATGAAATGGTCTGCCTCGATTACGTGGTGGGGGTCCTCTGAAACCTCTTGTTGATTTACCATTTGATAGCTCCACTCTCGCCCTACGGCCACAAAGCGTCCTACCATCTAAACCGCGTACTGAATTTTCTGCATCGCGCGGCTCTTCAAACTCAACAAAAGCGAATCCCGGTGGATTACGAGCGACCCAAACATTTCTCAACACACCGTAATAACCAAATGCATCCTCCAATTCTTGTTTACTCGCATTATTTCCTAAATCGCCGACATACACTTTACAATCGCTTGGATACCTTGACATTTTCTTCGACTGTACAAACACAAACAAATGTTCGATAATTAAAAATCATCTAGAAAACCAATTTCAATTATCTATACTCTTACCATATTGGCAGTAAAATAATTTATATTTTACACATAAAACTTATTTCACTATTTAATTTACTTTTCGCTCAATTAAAAATAAATTCAAAATATTTTCTTCATTGCAAAAACGATATTAACATGGCTGCCCTCTTCTTCTCCACTGTATATATGTGTATTTATAATGTATGAATAAAAAAAAACGTTGATTTTATCGACACCCGGCCCGGCGTTATATTTTATTAAATCAAACATTTCTATATTGGTCTCGTACTATCCCATTGAATGAAAACCAAAACAATGCATTAAATTATACAAGCGAAAAAGAGACAAGCATACAATTGAGTTTTGCGCGTGTTTTTTAATATATTTTGGTTGCATACAAATGTGTTAGAGTCGATAATGTAGATTTTACCGGGAATATTTATTTGAACTTGCGGTAATTAAACCGCATTGAGGTGGTTACTATTCATATAAATCAAATTAAGTCATGAAGCAGATGAATATATTTTGTAATCAACTTTTTTCAACGTGCTGGAACTATGCTATGCTAAATTACATTATAAATTAGTGTACTCAATGTTATACCACCCAACTAATTTAGTCGTAAAAATCCGACATGGTGCCGCACATATTCTTCGAAACGGCTTAAATCCATCCATTGCTATAATTAACCGGTTCATATTCTTAATTTTTTTCATTTGTTTTTGTTTTTGTTTTCTTTTGCTTTTCGATTTTTATTTCTACTTTAACGTAAATGTATTCATGTATTGAACACCGACAAGGCAAAAACACTGTAAACATTTCTTTACGCGTTTTTTACATTTTTTTTTCTTGTGTCAGTATCTTATCAGTTTTGTCTATTGACTGATATGTCAAAAATTGGCTGTCGATCGGAATACGAATTTTAGTGATTTTAATGTTTAAATATATTAGCAATATTATTATTGGTTTTCCAATTTAATTGTGAAAATGATTTAAGTTTAGTAAAAAAAAAAAAAAAATTAAAGGAAAACAAATCATCAATATTTTGTGTAGTTATTTGTAATTATAAAGTGAAAATTTAATTATAAGTTATTTAAAAATAAAAGAAAATATATATTGTGTTTGTGGAAATCCGGGAAATTCAATACAAAATAAACAAAATGTCTAATAATAATATCAATAGTGAAAATTTAATCATAAATGAAAATAATTATGGAAATGAAATAGGAAATAGTGAAAATAAAATCGAAAATACGAGTAGTTGTGAAGTGATGTGCCGAAAGCATGATCCGTTAAAATTAATAGAATTATTTGAAAAGTTATCGTTTACAACCGATTCGATTGAATTACAAAAAATCATCAATAAATATGTAAGTTTTAGTATTTAAAATTTGGCTGACTATTAATGTATCCTAAATTATTGGTTCTAGATCATCTAATTGCAAAATTGAGCTTTACTACTAAAACTATTTCTCCCAAGATATTTTCAAAAAACGGTTTGAGTTTCTTTCTCGAAAATAGTTTGACGAAAAATAATCCAAACACTTTCAAGACGACTCTTTTGATTCAAGTGAACTTGGCAATTGCCGTCGTAGTCGAATCAATTGCCAACCTTATACTTTATACCCACCCGACCGTCCTCTCCTAATTCGGTTGCCCATACATGACACCGGGTTCGACCACCACCTTGTACATATTCAGCTGCTCGACATTTAAAAGGTAATTAGAGTTTATCATTGAACTCAACTGGTTCTTTGCAGCATGCATATAGCCCCTTTTAAATGCATATAGCCCCTTTTTATTGGAAACATTTCAAATGTATGGTTCCTACTACTATTGAATCCCAAAAAACAGCGCTCGTTAAATAATAGCAGTACCACACAAACAAAAAGACTACAACCTACAAGTAAGACCATTATACAGGTTCCTGATGTTCCTATGATATGCATTTATATTCTGTGAGTTTGGAAGAAGCGCTGTTGAATAATGCTCTAAATTTCTGTATTTTACCAAAGAAAGTCTCCCTAGAAGATATTCACAGATAAGTTAAAATCAAGTTTAATTGAACCTAAAGAAATAATGGTCTCGTTTGACATAACTGTATTGTTTCCAAACTTATAAATAAATCAATGGACCTGCTAAAAGTTTGGTTCGAAAGCAAAAGCCTAGATCCCTCGAAGATTGAACTGTATGGTTCAGCCACTGAAAATTGCAAGACAAAGATTGCTATTCATAGCTAATTTCTTCATGTGTTATCTGATGAAAGAACTTTCGCAAACTAATTTAATATTCCCAAGAATTTGGATAGGATACGTTGAAAATGTTTTCGCAGTCACTCGAATGAATCAAGCTCGTCGAGTTATAAAACTACTGAATTCGAAGGTACAGACGGTCTAGTTTACTAACAACAGTTTGGTCCATCGTCTTGGGAACAACCCTCAAAGAGTTTCTGATTATGAAAAATAACTTGAGAAGTTTATTCTCAAAAATAACAACAAAAAAAAGCTTAAGGAGAAATGCAGCAACATTGTCGTTCATTAGAGAACCAACTGTCCTATCCAAAATTCTTTTTGTTAAAGCCCTATCCAATATTCTAAAAAAGAGTTGGAAAAGTCACTGCATAGAACTAATAGAATGCATAAAACTTTCCAACATGTTACGTGGCACAAAAGACAAACAAACTTGTTACGAAAAATCTATAGAGTCAAATCGAATGCAGAGATTGTGACAAGATATGAGGCGACAAATCTGCTGTAGCCAAACATATAATCGACACAAATCATAATTTAGACAAAAAAGGTCTAATTTCATTCATGACATTAGACCTTTTTTTGTCTAGAGAATGACTAAAGAGTAGAAAAGACAAGAAAAAAGAAAAATATTATGTTCTTCTCTTTTTATAGTATTGTGAAATATACAGAACCATGCAAAAGGGAGCAACATAACATCTTTCTACAAAGGATTATAGACTTCACCTTTGATTGGGGAAAGCCGCTTTATAAGATGTACAATCATATTTACCATTTCTGATTTAGCTAGCCGGTCAAATGGCATAACTGAACCGAAAATGTTTTTTGGACTTGATTACCCATACCCTTGTGAAGATATTGCATGAAGCCAAATAATTTCGTGAGATATCGCATGAGTTGAATTATAAATGCCAGCGAAGCATCAGCGGATAAAAGGGAGGCATCTCTCCGGCATAAGGCTTGTACTTCCAATTTTACAGATAGCAGCTTAGACACCGTTGATAATATTACCTCAAACTCAGATTCTGCAAGGCTTATTGTAGTTGTTAAGTCGATTGGCGCTTTAAAGGTGCAATTTTTCAATTTATAAAACTGCTCTAGCATTAAGAGTAAGATGTTCCATCTGGTCTTAGTATCTAGAATTAGTGAACTCTTTGCTGAACTCAATCTTTACATAGGCTTAATGGTCATTATTTTTTGTCTGAGATCGCCTATTCGCCTAAATAGTTTTACGCATTTTCTGACTTTTCTTATCAAAGTTGTAAAATTATTTTCGAGCCGTGTGAATTCTAATAAATTACCAGTCCTTCCAATTAGACCTCATTCAATTCTAAACGATTATCGCATTTTCCTCAACTTGCTGTATATATTCTCTTGCTGCATACAAAACGCGCGTCAACCACAGCGAATTGTAGTCCATGGGCCAAGCATAGTTGTTGATCGATGACAAGCATTCTCCCAACTTTCCTAATGAAAGAAGCGTCATATGTTGCCCTTAACAGGATGTTGCCCTTAACGGCCACATCAATATTTATAATCCTTTATCTTAGATCGGCTACGTAGTCTAGTTTTCATAAACAGTAATCGTTTCCATTGCTTCGGAAGCCTTGAGTTGGTCTCATTCTTTTCTCTAAGGGAACCTTCGCAAGGTACCGATTCGATGAAGGGGGATCTCAAAGAGAGTTTTTTTCACTTGATTTTGATCGGTAACGTACACACCCCTTGTTAAAATACAGAATCCAAAAGCCGAACGATCTTTCACGCCAGTACAATATGAATGAGTGATTTTAGTCTATTATTATAGGAAGATTGGATGCATGAGTTTAAATGCTAGGCTTTCTGCAAAAATAAATTTGGCAAATTGTTGACGGTAAAATTAACGAAATTAATTTAACTGTCCCAAAAGTTAATTTTAAACTAAAATTAAACAAGCAAAATTTAATTTCTACCTAGTTAAATTTGAAACTTGACTCAATTATTGAGTCAAATATTGAGCATGCCACAATATTTATATATCCCATAACAGAATATAAATTTGGAGGAAAATTAGGCGCAGTCACTCTTTTGATATTTAGTAATGAAGGGCTTATAAAACTATTGATTTTCCATCTTTGTACCATATGGCGTCCTCCTTCTCTAACCATTTCCAATTTTGGTCACTCATCTGCATCGTTTTTATAAATGCCTCCCCGTTTATAATATCTAATACTGTTCCAGGAAAATATTCACCTTCGTACGATACTATAACAAAGTTACCAGGAAATGTTTGTTTCTTAAATTGTTTTACTGGCCGCTGATAAATCTTCTCTTTATGCTTTTCGCTGGCTCGTTTTTCTTTTACTTGATTTGCCTTTTTTCATTTCGCTTAGTTGCTCTTTCGAATTTATCAGCTAAACTCTTTTGTTTTTCAGTTTCTAATTACTAAAGAAGCTCGAAATATTTATTTGATGTAACCGAATCTAGAGTTACTCTTTTTGACCGCTTTAATTTTCCTTTTTCGCAAAGTGTTTTTCCATTCGTTTTCAAAAGGAACGAAACATGCGACATCTATGGTGGTTGAACTAAATGAGTCGTATTTGACAGCAGTGCGATGAGAATTATTTTATGATCTCTACATATATCTGCCTATAGAAGAAAAAAGTGAGAGCTATGACAGTTTGGCAAGTCATCCATCTACTTTTCGAATTGCCACACTGATAATATCAGGTTAGTCATAGGTGGCGCCAATTCTCTATCAGCACAAATCGAATCGAAACGTCCAAACTTTCCTTCTCGTTGTTAGCGATTCTATTGTACACTTGCTTTGGTTCTTTCCTATCTAGAACCGCTTTTACTGGTGGTGTTCTTCTTAAATAAAAACAGATATTCTGCTAACCATTGACGTATGCCAATTTCTTTGATTGCTGTTCTACTGGCTGTTAAATTTTAATGTACCCGCTGTGTGATATTTGGGTGTCTTTTCAAAACCAGTTTGCACCAATATCTGCCAGGTATGCCATTAGTAAAACCAATTTCTTTAATTTCTTGACATAGGGAGCGCAACGCTGTTAACAAATTTACTTTTTGGAACCGAAAAGCCAATTTTCTCATCTGCTCAGCACACTACTATAAATAAATAAATAATCTAGTATCAGCTATCTTAATAGGCATTAAAAAAAGCCTTCGATACTGTTGACCATGAGCTTATGCTCAAGGTGTTGTGAAAGATTGGCTCCACTCTTACTTGGCTGGGAGAAAACAAATAGTTCGTCTAAAACATGGAATCAGTGATGCTTATTAGGTAACTAGTGATGTTCTTTAAGCATCCATGCTGGCCCCGATCCTCGTCATAGTATATATTAATTCTGTATTTTCGTTGAACTTAAATGAAAAGTTTTCTGGTTTTACTAATGACATTGCACTTGCTTATTCTTCCCAAGACCGGAAAGCCATGGAAAACTAAATGAACTCTGATTTGGTCCAACTAAGAAGATGGTTCGACATAAGTATATACAGTGAGGTGCTAAGTGAGATATCTAAAATTATGTGTGTTAAAACATTTAATATAGAAGTTGACGGAGAAGAAGTCATTTACCACAGCTCCACATGTATTAACAGTGCAAACTTAATGAAATTTGTGATTTAAATTGCGACAGTCATTGCTTAATACAAAATTCAGTAAACAACGACGCAGTAGCTCTAATTTCAAAGATCATATCGTGTTAATTTCTACAAATTAGACACAAATTATGAAAATCGAAGGATGTATTACTCAGGTATTTAAGTCCTTTAACAGTATTAAGACTAAAATACTTCGCGCTAGTCCAGCCCGAAATGCGATATGGCATCTCATGTTGGGTATTTACATTAGTTCCATTAGAAATTTGTTGATCTTGCAAAATTCAGTGGTCGTAGCCACTATTTTGAAAGGCACCATTTTACCACTGAGATTTCTCTATATATTAAAAAAGCGATAAAACTCTTATGTGCGGAGTCCGGAAACCAAAATATTAAGGTTAATGCGTACCAATTGAGAAATCAAAAATACGCCATTAATGTCTCTAGATACAGTACTTAACTCTGTAGTTACAGCAACTCTGCGTTTCCAACTAAATTCATTGCCAATATCTGCTATTATCACCAGTATCTACTGTGGACCATTTCTTCTATGTACTTCTTATTGAATGTATGAAAGAATATTTATTTAAGTATATCTTTACGATAACAACTTAAACAAAATCTTCTTAAATATTTTTATTTTGAGAATATCGTTTATTTTTATCCACCTACAAATTCCAATAGATAAACAAACTTATACATAAATATATTTTATATTTACATACATCCGAACAAATATCTTATTTATTTATATACCAATAGACGTAATAATCTTATCGAACCCTCCTTAATATAAGTAAGTTTAGTGTTTTTATCTAAAACTTATAATTTCTAAAATAATAATAAAAAAAAAACATGTAACGATTTTATAAATAATTAATGAATACAAAATAATTATTTTGGCACCATTATCTTATTATGTATTGTTCTTAACATGAAATTGAATTTGTTTGCATAAAATAACTAAAATATTATTTAATTTAATTAAAATATATGTATAATTCTTATAAACAATTAATAAAGTGCATATTTTAATTTCATGTATGCGTAATTCAATTATGCATTGTTTTTGTAATACAATATAAATACATAATTATAGTTAACAATCGGAAATTTGTTAATAATTAATTAATTTCCACAATTCACGGGTTTAAATGCAAACCTTTTACGTTTTCTTTTAACTCAGCAATCAACAGCGCTACAAGCCATATAGTTGACTCTTTACTGGAAATTTTTACAAGATCGTTCAGACCGTTGCTTACAATTGGTGAACATTGTAGATGTAAATTAATCCGTTCACTCACGGTCTACTACATATTTGAAAAATAGTATAGGGAACATTTGCTTGTTTACATCTTTTACAATTTAAAAATTTCCATCAACATGACTACCCTATAAAAGAGTCACCCGTTTCATTAGAATTAGATCATAGAATTTAGATCTTCGTTTCAAATTATGAAACACTACCGCCATTGTCACTTTTCGAAAAGCCTATAAGCGCTCGCCATTTAATTATAGCTGAACTTAGCGGAATTTTTTTCCTTTTCCTGGTCTTTTATTGATTTTAAATTTGTTTCTAAATCAACAACACGTATCGATTCTTTACTAGAACAACGTTTACTTGCTGTGTTCGTATAACTTAAGTCGGAAATATTAGTATATTGTTCTCATTTACTTCAGGACTATATCGGAAGCTAAACACACTACAAGCAAATATAGTAGCTTCTTCACACCATTGCCATTCAATCCCATAAGAACGTTGTAAGAGTTTACTCTAAGTTTAAATTTTAACATGAACTAGGTACTCATTGATATATCTCATATATAATTGTTGAAAGATATCTGGAAATCTTGTTCTGAACTTTAATACAACATTGTAGCAACATTTTGCATTGTAGCAACTGTTATTTAACATTAATGCTCATATGTAAAAGGAAATATCTGTCTTTGTCACTCTAAAGTAATTTAGTATATTTTTCTCCTTCTGGCTTCACAGTAAAAAAAATACTAACGGTAAATGTTTCATTGTGGAAAGCCGGTATTATCCAACGAAAAATTACTTTGGATTTGTTAGAATTAAAAATGTATATTATTTCAAAGACTGATTACTTGCTAAAGTATAATTATCCAAGTTATTTAGTATCGTATTATGTAATTTCCTAGAACCGTTAAAAGCCAAAAACCGTTTTGTTGTTACAGATAAGTTCAATTTTTGTTTCAACGTTTAAAACAACAAAAAAAATCTATTAACTCCAAAAGGTACGTTGCAGCAGGTGGTCAGTATTGTTTAGGCACAATTCAGTCACCGATGGAAGTAAAATTTTATGATCAAGTATCTTACGTATTCTTGGATATGAGGGTAATATTTCGAATAATTTAACTGTAAATAAAAAAAAATGTATGAATAAAAAAATCAAGTGCTAGGTTTATTTAAACAATTTGGTGAATCATAATGTAGGCCTTGCATGTTGTTATCAATATATTTGCAAATGTCTCATAAAATGTAAAGTTTGGGTTTTCTCCAGGTAAAATATTGTTTTAGCATGCAATCTATTTAATCGTATGTGTAAGTTTTGTTTACCCTTAGCTAATCTGTCAAAAGATTGTACTAACACAAAAACGGAAGTTAGTTAAATAAATGATAGTGTCACTTTACAAGAATGGATATGAGATATTATTGGTCAGATTTAAGGTTGTAAATATTAATTGGTCCAATTTAAGCTAGAATGTGTGAGAGGAGATTAAAAAAAATAGCGTCCTAAAGCTTGTAACCATATCTTCTAAGTTCACTTTACTCAACTCTAAACACTCCGTCAATACCGACAGCAAAAACTGAGTGGAGGTCGCTAACGGCGATGATATAGTTCCCCTATCAAAATTTGAATGTTTTTTCGTTCAATTGAAAAAAAAATCTATGGTATTTGGTCGATGCAAAATTTTATAGGATGAAATGAATTTGACTATGTAAAATTGGAATGAAAAAATTAATGAAACATCATTTACACAAATAAACGCAGTATCGCTAAAGAACCTAACTTTTAAAACCGAAAAACAATCTTTTAAATGAAGAAAATTTCGTTTAATTTTATTTAGGTTCAAATGTTTATTGTTCTCAAACAAATACTCAACACTTCACAAATAAACATACAATACACAAAAGTTTCAAGACACAACAGCCGCTTCCAACTGGTGGGGGCTATGACCTTAATCTTAACTCTTTCGCGTAAAAAATGCAACTCTACTCAAATTTACGACTATACGCCGTTTATATACCAAAATTGCATGTGTCGGGATTTTTATTTTTCTATTATTACATTCTACCTTTTCGAGATGTCACTACGCTATTCTTTCATTTCATACTTGCTCAATTTGCTAGTATTCATAGGAATTTCGTCCCTAATCCGACCCTAAATCGATTGATCCAATTGTTTACTACATCATTCATGATAGTCGTTGTCTCCTAATTTTGTATTGAATATACCCCCGCTTCTTGCTGAAGTAATCCATTGCTATCAGCACATATTTATTTCCCCGTTGAAAACGGTACTGCGACGTCTAACGCGATCACTTTTGAATGGTACCCTAACGTTATACCGCCACATTGTACCTACACTCCTTCGAGGGGGATGGGAGCCGCCATACATTGGTTACACTTATTAATTCCTAGCTGGCCTCAACTAGTAGACTCAATGGTATTCACTTTAATATCTGCAATCCATCCATATCTTAGGTATCACTGTTAAGGATTGCGTCGACTGACCATCTGCATTCTACCAAATCCGCTTAAGACATCCATCCTCGACCTACTTTGAAGTAGTACGAAATTATTAGATCCTGCGCCCATCGATCTCCTGTGATAAGGCACCTCACAATCCACTATTACTTGGATCGGTGTCCACAATAAACATTTTGTTTAATACTGGATATGTCAGTACCGGTGCCGAACATAACCGTTTTTTCAATTCCATAAATGTGCTTTCCTGCTCTTCAGACTACTCGAATACCTTTTACTGTTATACTCTTTTCTGGTCAGCTCATGCAAACTCCTCGCAACTTCAATAAATCCTGGTATGAATCGCCGATAATCACCGACAAAGTCTAATAAAACTCCTTAATTCGTGTATATTCTGTGGTCCGGGCCAAACCTTTACTACTGAAATCTTTTCCGGTGGTGTTATTTTGTGCCCTAAATATTTGACCTGCTCACGGAACAATGTTCACTTTTTCGGACTGAGCTTTAGCCCGACTGATCGAATCCTCTCGAATACTTCCATCAAATTCATCAGATGCTAATTAATGTCTTTTCCCATTACTATAATGTCATCCAGGTGCACTAGGCACATCTTCCAGTGCAACTGCTTCTTTCAGTGTCCGTTGCATTAACCGTTCAAGAGTCGCTGAACGCTGCCTTTTCTTTACTTTCATCTGCGACTTCCGCACCCGCCAATATCCACTCTGTAAATCAAGTGTCGAAAATATTCATGCTCCTTGTTAGTGTATTCAATGTGTCGTCGATTCTTGGTAGGGAATAACTATCCTTTTTCGTTATAGACGCTTTTCCACCAGTACCACTGGCCAGCTCCCCAAACTGCTTGATTATTCAATAACCCCTGATGTTTTTATTTCTGTTATGTTTGTTCTACTATTATTCTCTGTAGCACTAGCGAAAATGGACATCTATTTTTCCTGTAACGCTTTCTTTGCCTATTTCGGTTTCGGTTTTAGGCGTTTCGTCCAATTCTGCTTTAGGTCTTCAACTATTTTCTGCTGCCTTAGTTCCTTGGCTTGTACAGTTATGGATTCGATTTTTCACACTTCATTATTGTGGACACCCCTTCGCATTTTTCGATGACTGTCCTCATTCTTGATGATTTTTGTCTGATCCGTTTAATTAAGAGCTCGTATAGAAACTCTTTAGTCTCTATTTATAGTTGTACTAGGGCTTTCCTAATGAAAATTTCTCTTAAAGAGAAATTGTTTTCTTCATCGTTTTTTTCTTCAACCCACAAGTTTTGTGACCCAGAACCTCACTTTAATCTTTCCCAAACAACTTTCTCTACATTTGGTGGCAGCTCCGTAAATATTCATCGAACTATTTATTAAAAAATATTAAAGTTGGAAAATAACAAAACGAATAGAAGAATTAATGGAACAATCCACATTACAATAAACCAAAAGACTAACCCAAGCAATCCCATTCAAAAAGGAATTTAAACCTTTACATATTATCATAATTTCGTAATCAAAAGACATCGATTTACAGAGAACTACACATTTGTTAAAGTCAACATCGATTCTAAGAAGAATAAACTTACAGTGTGCATCATAATTAATTAATTAAGTAAAGTTGGTGACTTGATCCCTTATTTCTATTAATGTTTAATGAGTTGTTCAAAAAGTTTAATAAATAATTATTTTGTTCTAGGGCCGTAGCAATATTTTAATTCGAACAAAATTATTTCTAAGTTTCATCATTTCTAGAAAATTTTAATTTCCTATATGCACATTGCATAGCTGCAAATTATAGTTGTGTTGACCATTAACATCAATCTCGTTAACAAGTTGATTTAATAAAATTTCAAATGTTTATGTTAAAAATTTACAAGTATTTGCTAAAATTTAATAAGTATTAAATCTATATAAAATTCGACTGTGTATAAAGAATTTTAAAGGCACTCCCGAAAACGTGCATTTTATTAAATGATTAACTATCAATCAAAATAATTGCTTTAAACAAAAGTAAGAAATAGTCAGCCATTAGGGCGAAGCAAAGTCGGGCGAATACTCATACTCATTTGTTTATTTGTTACTTTGTTACTCAGTTGTACATTTTTTAAGATAAAAATAAAAACGAAGCAAAAATATAACTGTATCTTAAAAACTTATTGTGACAATTCTTAAAATGTATTAGAAGTAATTTTAAGACAACTGCTAGAAACAATTCTTGATTTATCGTTATGCACAAAGACATTAAATTCCACGGATTTTGTTTTGGCGGTATTTAAAACAAACCAATTACCGTATTCAAGTTACTATAGTCTGCCAAAAATAATACTAAAGACAGCATAGGAGAAAATCTATGATTAAATATAATAGAAAATTGGACCAAAGGTCAACTAACACATTACACAAGCAAACACATTACTGTCAGAAAATATAATATAACATCATACGTAACGTTCTAAAACCGTTATATAAGAATATAAAGCTAATAAAGATAAAACAGAATTGTTGATCTCTCCTTAAGGAAATCAATAAAATTATCTTTTGGGTATTATTTTATTTCGCAACCAAAAATAAAATGGTCTTTAAGTGTCTCAGATAAAATCTTTATTTTTGTGCTCTATTACTTATATGGTACAAACAGTTGACTAAAATTAAAAAAGTTGTCGACAAAATGAAATAAAATGTTCAAATAAAAGCTACGAAAAGAAAATTCAATTTTACATTTTTGGAAAATTTTATATTATAACAATAAAACTAAAGTCTGCGAAATAAATAAAGACTCGAATGTTAACCGATATACTTGTAGTCGTACTTATATAAATTATTTTAAATACAGGATGCAATTAGGAGCCAGTGTACTTATGATCCATTTATGATCACCCGGCTTCAGAGATTAATTTTTGTTTTTGTTAGTATTGATCGACTACAACATTTAAAACGTTTCTAACGTTAGCTGTGGGCAATAATAGGCAGATTTTCAGATCTTCCAAATGTATTGCCATTTTGTACTGGGCTTTGAAAACCCACAAGTTCTCATTAAGAAGATACATGCGGTGGACCACAGAGAAGAAACAGTTATGAAAAAAACGTTAGAAGTTGGAATTATGAAAAATTCGATCAAACTATACAGGTCTTATTATGCATTAAGATTAGTTTAGTTTTATTTTGAGGCACTTTCCATTCTTCACACTTATTACTGCCATCTTACAGAAAATGTTATTTAAATTTAGATGAGTGGTTTATTTAACAACTAGCGGTAAATGTTAAGAATTCAAATATTTGAGCTCGGAAACATCTCAATAGAACTTTCCAGTCATTAACAAACCAATCTGATAACTAACAACATATTGATTGGTATTTTAATCTTCACTATACCAAACGATGAGCAGATAAAAATAAAATCAAAAATTCTATTGCCCGTTCTTACGTATTTTAACAATATGTACCCACATAACAATTTTATATGGTTATATATTGAAAATAAATGAACGAGTGTTAATACCAGTTGATTGAACAATTAATTTGGTAAGCCCATAATATTCGATTTAATTAATTCTTGGTAAAAAAAAAAATCTTAATTCAAGCGAAAGACTAATACTTAAATCTTTGTATTATTTATAAAACTTCTATATAAGCCACAATTTATTTAACGAAACTCAAATAAACTCAATTTTAAATTTGGATATTTGAGATGCATATTTAGATTAGAAACCGGGAGATCATAAGAAAACAAAATAAAAGTAAGTAAAGCAAAAATACAGTACATGCCAAGTCGGGAAAAAAAATTACACAAAGTAGATTGGTTACAAAAAAAAAAGTGAAAATGTCTTAGATGATTTTACCGCATATCGTTATTTGGTTTATTTTAAAACATAATAACGCCGGCACATGTACATGTTAAGCAAGTTTGTTGTAAAATGTTTGTCAGAAAATAAACCAAATTCCATTTTGCTATAGGTAAAATATGTAAACTTGATTCAGGTCAATTTCAATATACATAATTTGTTTATTTATGCAATACGATTTGTTTTTGTTTATAGCATAATATAATGTTTGTTTGATCGTACCGTAGATTAGTACCCCATGTGTGCTACAATGTTGATACATTTAGAATGCTGTAAATAGTTTATGATGAGAACGTGAATATTCTTTAATTTTTTAACTTTGTGATATTTACAAATGTATATAAATTAAATAAAAAATGCAATTAAAATTGTATTAAAATTTTGATCAGGAAATTTAACTACGGCATACCACGAAAATTATAAAATTGTTTACAATGGAATATTTAAAAATTATAGGGAAGGTATGATTATTATATGTTTAGATACGTGTTCAGCTATACGCTACTAGTGTGATCGCGTTTTTGGCTCATAAACCTTCCTCACTAGAGTCATATTTGTGTTTAACAAATCCTTTAAGGTCCCTATGAGATTTGATCACAAGACCTCATTTAACAACAAACTCGAGTAACTTCAGGGCAGCAGGACGATTTTCTCAGTTTAACGGTTGTGTTATTTAATTTTGGTGTTAAATATTTATTTTTGAATTTGTAATTTTAGAGTTTTGTCGATTGAAATGTACATAAATTAAATTTTTGCGTAATTCAATAACGTAATTTGTCAGTTTAACGGTTATTTCATTTGATTTTGGATTTGTGTTCGATTTTTAATCTGCAATTTATATACATTTTATGTGTATTATTATTATATTTACTTTTATTAATATATTATTATATTATTATATTATTATATTATTATATTATTATATTATTATATTATTATATTATTATATTATTATATTAATATATTATTATATTATTATATTATTATATTATTATATTATTATATTATTATATTATTATATTATTATATTATTATATTATTATATTATTATATTATTATATTATTATATTATTATATTATTATATTATTATATTATTATATTATTATATTATTATATTATTATATTATTATATTATTATATTATTATATTATTATATTATTATATTATTATATTATTATATTATTATATTATTATATTATTATATTATTATATTATTATATTATTATATTATTATATTATTATATTATTATATTATTATATTATTATATTATTATATTATTATATTATTATATTATTATATTATTATATTATTATATTATTATATTATTATATTATTATATTATTATATTATTATATTATTATATTATTATATTATTATATTATTATATTATTATATTATTATATTATTATATTATTATATTATTATATTATTATATTATTATATTATTATATTATTATATTATTATATTATTATATTATTATATTATTATATTATTATATTATTATATTATTATATTATTATATTATTATATTATTATATTATTATATTATTATATTATTATATTATTATATTATTATATTATTATATTATTATATTATTATATTATTATATTATTATATTATTATATTATTATATTATTATATTATTATATTATTATATTATTATATTATTATATTATTATATTATTATATTATTATATTATTATATTATTATATTATTATATTATTATATTATTATATTATTATATTATTATATTATTATATTATTATATTATTATATTATTATATTATTATATTATTATATTATTATATTATTATATTATTATATTATTATATTATTATATTATTATATTATTATATTATTATATTATTATATTATTATATTATTATATTATTATATTATTATATTATTATATTATTATATTATTATATTATTATATTATTATATTATTATATTATTATATTATTATATTATTATATTATTATATTATTATATTATTATATTATTATATTATTATATTATTATATTATTATATTATTATATTATTATATTATTATATTATTATATTATTATATTATTATATTATTATATTATTATATTATTATATTATTATATTATTATATTATTATATTATTATATTATTATATTATTATATTATTATATTATTATATTATTATATTATTATATTATTATATTATTATATTATTATATTATTATATTATTATATTATTATATTATTATATTATTATATTATTATATTATTATATTATTATATTATTATATTATTATATTATTATATTATTATATTATTATATTATTATATTATTATATTATTATATTATTATATTATTATATTATTATATTATTATATTATTATATTATTATATTATTATATTATTATATTATTATATTATTATATTATTATATTATTATATTATTATATTATTATATTATTATATTATTATATTATTATATTATTATATTATTATATTATTATATTATTATATTATTATATTATTATATTATTATATTATTATATTATTATATTATTATATTATTATATTATTATATTATTATATTATTATATTATTATATTATTATATTATTATATTATTATATTATTATATTATTATATTATTATATTATTATATTATTATATTATTATATTATTATATTATTATATTATTATATTATTATATTATTATATTATTATATTATTATATTATTATATTATTATATTATTATATTATTATATTATTATATTATTATACTATTTTGAATTAGAGAATTAGTTCATTAATAGATTTTTTGAAAACATTTTCTTAAACATTACAGATTACAGATGAATGGTTGCATAATTCAGATGCTGATAACATTAAATTATAATTGGACTGGCATATGCATGAATATATAATACTAACTATTGACAGTCAAGGTTTCTGTAACCGAGTCCATATAATAATATATCTAACTATCTTTTCCTATTCTTCCAAGTATGTATAAAAGTAAGTGTACGGTGGGCATGGCGCTTTCTTGCGTATAGACTTTTTTTTGGAAATCTTGCTTAATGCTTGGTCGTACACTTTAAATCGTTCAATGAAACAATCAATCCTAAGTAAAAAGACATATCATAACTTTTTAAAACTCATACTAGAAAATAATATCTATGACATTTGAGGAAATAAATATTTAATAAGACTTTTCATAACAGTAGAATATTAGATTACATTTGTTATGTACTTATTTAGATTAGCCGTCCTTTAAATTGTATTAACTATAGATAAGCTTCCGGAACAATCTACGTTATTTTTTGTAGCTTTCCATTTACAATTTTTCGTGACCGTTAATTATTCAACAATTTTTTTATGTAGCAAATATTGTCTCTTGTATACCAAAATATACTGTTTCAGGTAAAGATATTTTTCAGAATAGTCATCGTGGTATATTTATCTTCATAACATAAGATACTTAGACGTGCCGGAAATTAAAATTCTTGGAAAAATATTATCTTCAATTATTTTGGTTTTAATTACATTTGGTGGAAATTTTATTCTGTTCGGATATTTAGACTAAGAATTTTTAACCATTGAATAAATATGAGATAAATATAGAATATGTTATAGGCAACATATCTGCTTATTAATAACCCACATTAACTGAACCTTATACTTTGCTAATGTATAAGTATTGCGTGACGCTTAGTGTAATTCGAGCCGAATTACGTCGTTTCCAGGCTTATCATTACTAATGTAATTTTATGTTAATTTATAATTAATATTGAATTAGCAATTATCGGTTTTAGTTGGGTGACTATAAAATTGTATCCTATACTAACGAATCTTTTCTAACTTCTTTTTACGTCATGTGTAAAAGGATGTTTAGTGAGGATCCGCGATCTCCAGCAGTCCAGCTTAGTGCTTGGTCGAACATTCTAAACAACCCATCAAGGAGGGAGAATGTGGTAAGATTAAGTGACTAAATTTAGGTTAAAAACCAATGAAAAAGTCAAAAAAACAAAAGTTAGATTTTAATCTTAATAATCGTCTATATTAATGTTGAACCAGCAAAATCAAATATTTTGTGTAAACATATATTTATGTAAAAAAACGCTACTAAATCTATAAGTTAAAAATAACCCAAGAATATGTTTCAAGAGATATGTTTGTCTACTTATATGATTGTGTAAACGGAATTATATAATACCACAACGACGCATGCATTTTTTTTATCATATATGTTACATCTAAAAAATTGTTAGAATAAAATCTGCTGCAATGCAGAATATTTATTCAATTATCTATCCAATCTGTTATTTTAATTTTATATTCCAAAATTATTTTTGCGAAATTAGAATTTTAAATAGATGGTGGAAATTGTATTATTTTAAAACTGTTATCAGTTTTTCCAGTTTTGTTGTTAGTAATACACGATACCGATAAGACACTTAATTACGGCTACTTACCTATAGAGTTATAAAATATATCAGCTGTATTTTCTTGGATTGTATCCGTGATATCGCGTCTTGAACTAATTTTGGTATTTTATTATTTTGGTAACAACTTATCTACTATCGTTTTATATGGTTTGATTAAAATTTTAAATAAAAGTTGTTATCAATCAACCAATGTGCTACAATTACATTTTATTTTGGATTAGTTGATAATGTTAAATAAACGATGTACATAAATAAATTTGACAAGTTTTAATTTATTTTTTTGGTCAAAAAATAAATCATTACAATCGATAATTTGATTATATGATTAAAATTACCTGTATCGCTTTTAAATATTATATTAAAGCGATTACGTAAACGTAATAATGATAATAATGCAGAAGTCACCGAATTGCATAACATTTTAAGACTTTATTACTAATTTGACACTTGAAAGGAACATTTAGGCAGTCCCAACTTTTTAAATACAAGCCATAGATATGTACGTCTGATTACATAGATGATACGTCTAATTACATTGATTGGGAACTACTAATATTCGAAAGGAAGACTTGGTGAAATTGATATTTCGCTTTATTTTATTATAAATAATCTCGATAGTTATAAAAAGAGGTTGTAATGCAGTTCCCGTAGTTTCCCCAACATAAATTACAAAAAAGTGTTGAATGCATTGTACAATTTTACTCCATTATAACTTAAATGATTGAAGTGAAAATAAGGTTGGTATAGTCGAAAATGAATACAGTTCTTACCAAAATTATCTCGGCATCGCAAATTTTTTTCAAATCACCCGATTAAAGTTAAGTTTGAGCCAAAATTTAACTTAAACAGAAAAACAATTTATTTGCTGTTAAAAATAATATTCAATCTTAATTAATTAACAATAATACTAAAAATATTAATTAATATTACATTTTTATTTTATAAAAATCACAAGATTATTTGTGCATCGTTATTAGAAAAATTCTCTCCTAGAACCCCAATTTTTTTAAAATGTTTTTTCATAAATATTACAGGTCGTTCCTTTAGTTATTATTTTCTATTACAAGTGTGATATAGGAATGCCTATAAAAGAGTTAGCACAGATGAAAATTGCCATCGAAATGTGATTGCTTATTAAATCAACCAATTAAAAAATGAGAGTAGTTTTAAAAATGTACAAGGGAGAGTGCCAGAAACTCCTAAACGGAACCCTCGCAGTCAAAATTCAAACAAGTTTATAGTGAGTAAAATAACAATCGGAAAGACAAAATAAGCAAGATGATTGAATTTGGCTCCCTTCACAAGGCAAATATTAAGACCTGTACTATTTAAATTATGCCGTTCATAAGCCAAACAAATAAGCAAAAGCTCTTTAAATTTACACAGCCTTACCAATCAAAGCTTGTAGAGTTCTGGCGTAATATTTTTTGGACCGCTGAGTCATGTTTCAGTTTGGATGGAACCAGCGGCAAAAATATTTATATTCTACTTCCTTACCAAAAAAAAACAACATTATTTTGGCAACTCGCAAAAGTATTGGCAATAAAATAATGGTATGGGATTGCTTAAGCTACAATTACGTTAGTAATCGTATAATCCTATCTTAAAAGGTAATTGCTAGTACGCACTTGAAATTGTTGAACGAGCACGCATTTGTTTCAGTTTACGGTTGTAAATTGATCTGCCAGCATTTTATACCGTAGCAAGATAAAATATCAATGCAGAAAAGTAATTTAATTTGAAGTTTCTAAGAGGTTTGGATCAACAAACACTTGATTGGCCACCGCAAAGTCCAGATTTAAACCTAATTGAGAATATGCATTTGGAATTATTTAAAGCATGAAATAGCAGTAGAAGTTGGAAGGCAACTAAATGAAACTTTTGGTCCAGTAAAAAACTATGGGATCAAATTTCACCAAAAATGCTAGAAAATCTCGAGAATTGCAAACACTTCCTGAAATCCCTCTGGCATGCAGGGGGATTTTAAAAAGTGATTGCAAACAACGTTGGGAATTCTCGTATTGATTGTGAAAATTTGTTCTATGCACAAATAATTTTGTGAGAGAAAAACGATGCACAAATGGTTTTGTGAGTTTCTTTTGCTTTTTTTTTCAACTCTAGACCAGAATTGGAGTTCATTGCTCCAAGCTAAGGTGTTCAACCGAGCATATAGAGACGCTTTTAAAAGACGGTGGTGTATTCTTCAACCACTTAACATTTTTTTGAGGGTTCTATTTGTTTGTGTTTGTCATTCGTATTCGATGAAAAACTAATAGTTTTTTTTACCTAAAAATATTGCTCTCGTCAAACGCAAAGAAAGTTCGACTAACTTGATCAGTATATAGTATTTTCAAAGGGCACTCTAAATCTAGAAACATAACGGCTTACGAAAGCACGTGTAATTGGAATCGTTCTGATATATCAGGTAAAGAAATAACTTTAGGCCATTATAGTATAATTTAGTAAAAAGTATATCGATGAATTTTGAATTCTTAGAACTGTAGTCAGATGGAGTTTCTGGGAAGATAATTCTATACGATGCCAAAGTTTTTTAAAAACTTCCGGACTGTGGAATGAAGCGATTGTAATAACTGTTCATTACCACAAATCAGTTAAATCAATAGATGCAATTCAGAATACTTTGGATAGCTACACTCGTTCCACATATGGTTCGAAGCTATCTTTTTTTCAGAGAAGAAATTTAGAGAAGCTGTGCTAAACTTCCATTTGTATAATTTTATCGTTGTACCATAATCAGTCAGTTGCTTTGAAACTTCTGTAATAGTAGCTTTAAATATTTCTTCAACTGCGACTAGTATATGGTAATAAACTGGAAGTTGAAGACCAATGGAAAAATTGAGTTTATGCAGAAGTGGATACCTATTGCCAATTTTTATAGCGTTTAATCTACGGTGACCTCACAATGCTTAAATGTAATGCGATTATTGTGTGTTTAATCTCACATTAAACGGCTTTTGTCTTGTGCTCTTATCGTAAGATACGTACTTTGATCTAAAAGGTATTTATTCTGTAAGTCAATAACCGATACCAGTTCGACTTGAAAAGAATCAATAACCGGTCTACTGACTATTACGCTATAAAAGCGTAAACGTCAAAGCGTAAAAAGTCAAAACGTAACCCTAAAACCAAGTATAAAAAGTGTAGGACAGTATGCCCTAGTTCTAGTATACACTCCGCCTCCCTTGTTTAAGAACACTTTTTTTTAAACATCAGATTGGTTGCCAAATACTATGAAGAGGCCTCTATTAAGAAAATAGTCCTTCTAGTAATAGTTGCAGGTACTTTAGAATTCCACTCCTATTTTCAATTCAAAGAGTGAACCGTTATGCTGAATTACCTCAGTAACCTAGAAGGCAATAAAGCAGTAAAGGATTTATATACCAAAAATTAAATGTATTTCAAATGGTCTATTTATCTTTTCTGCCATCCTACTTCTTAGAGATGTCCTACACTATTCTTTTGTTTGCCTATAAATCATATTTGCTAAATTTCTGCTAAGTCTACTTCATAGATATCTTTGCGTATAACTCTAGAGAAATCGTAACAATATGTTTACGAGAGCTTAGGTCATTGGTCGGTGATATCCGTGAATCAGTAAATATCACGATTTGGTGATATCCGTTAGAAAGAAAGTTTGAAATATTCATTTAAACAGCAAATAGACTTAAGGAGAATTATAATATCAGTAACTGATTTTAACCTAACGATCGAGGAGATGTAAACCGTTTTCACAATCAACGCAGCCATCAGTTTGGTTTCTTCCAGATAGACCTTCAACGTATTTACCTATTTACAGTGAAAAAACATATAGAATTTATTTCAAAAGGAAAATTAAAGGGTTAGTTTAATATTTTCGGTTTATCTAAAGGTGGTCTGATTTCGAAAGATTAGATAAACTTATTATTTTCTTAAAACGCGAACCTGTATTCGCGGGTCGTCGATTGGGCTAGTAATGGCGTAAAGTAGAACGTTAACCGCAAAAGAGTTGGGAAAGCTTCGGCCCCAGAACAGATTGCATGGAATAAACACTAAAAAAAATTTGTTTCCAAAATCACGGAAGATAAATCATATGGTGGAGACCATAGATGTTCCAAGACTTTAATTTCATTTACAGAACAGATAACTTTGGCAGTCTTTGGTAAGAAATGCAGTTTTCAAAATTTTTTTAGGACTGTTCTTCAAATTTAGGACTGTTGCCGTTCCGAACTGAGATGGAAACCTCTGTGCTAACCACATGTTTGAAGAAGTGACAAATTTTCGATGTCTTGTCATTCATGATAATTGTGGAGAAGGAGATAATAAAGAGTGTCTTACCGCAGTTAACCATGCTTTTGTATACCCTATGTTCACTACACAGCAAAAAACAGCGAATTCACTAGCTTGTTCACGTTCTGTGTGCCGAACCTCTTTGCGGATTGTGTAGAAATCTCTGAAAAAACAACCACGTTATAGATAGCGTTGTTGAATTAAAGTAAGAGTCAATTATTGTTGTCTAAAAAATATAACGAGTTGACTCAGTAATAAAACGGATAGAACAGAGTTATTGATATGAAATGGAACAATAATATAGCTGTCACCATTTAAACTCTTTTTTTTTTTGTACAAGCACTCGGATGAGCACCTACTTTAGATGAAAAGTTAAAACAATTTTTGTCTCCTTAAATTCTATGGTAACAGATAATTTTATTTTTACATTTTAACGACTTTTATGACGCTATCAGATAAAATCCATTTTTTTTGTCTAGTTATGAGTCTATATACTCACATACTGTGCACATAATAAAATTATCAGTTAATTATAGTAAAATGGACTAAATTTGTGATTTTTTGTTTGCCAATTAAATATATATTTTGTTGATATGTGTTTTAGGAGTAATTGGATTAAAATTTTAAAGTGTACAAACAAAATAGTTCTATTATATTTTTTTTTTGTCTAATGAAAATTTATTTATTATCATATTAAATATTTAAAAAAAAAAACAATACTGTCATAAAGCGTAATTTAGGTTTGATTTAAAAAAAAAACTACAACTAAATAGAATATTGTATTTTCTTTTTATTGGAAGAAATTTAAAATTCTGCAAACATAATAAATAATGCAATGGATTTATTTTATTTGATATACTTAATAAAATCTTAACGTGATAAATTTGCCCAGCCATCATCTTTTGAATGTGTATATAAACATTAGGTTCGTACGATAACAAAATTCATCATAAATCCCATTTACCATTCGACTTTAAGCTTATAAAAATAAAATATATATTTTTTTGTCTCTTCTAAGAATCAAATGGGGATCTGAATTATTCATAATTGGGCCAATGCAAGAGTTGAATAGAATATATTCGTAAATCGATACTTTTTGGCATTTGACTAGTTTTCTTCAACTCGTTTATGTATGCGTACGTGATTTGTCACATTTACAGGGTGTCCTAACAAAAAATATACATCTTAAGTAATTTAAAGAAACTCAATATATACTGAGTGAGTTATTTAAAGAGAAATAATCGATAAATCTGAATACGAGCACAGTTAAGTATAATAATGGTTTTCAAAAATCTCGGTTGGTTTAAATAGAAAAATATGTTTGTTAGTCTAATTTATTTTTTATCTTCTAGACGATTTAAAAATTATTTCAAGATCATTTTATTTTTCCAACTCGAAACCTTAATTTATTTCAGAAAAAAAATACATACATTTTCTTTTAATTGCTCTAGCCTTTTAGCTTTTAGCAACGTATTTTTTAATCATAAACCCACCACCGTTAAATTTTAAAACTTAAAATTACATTTACATTGTGTAAAGAATATAGTATATACTACAATTTAAATGTATATATATATATATATATATATATATATATATATATATATATATATATATATATATATATATATATATATATATATATATATATATATATATATAAAATTATGAATTTTTACATTTTTATAGAAAATAGGTACATACATGTGAAGAAACATTAGATCAACTATTCATTTTACAGAGTTTAAAATGTCCAATGTTTGTTCCCGAAAAAATAGTGAGACTTGTTTTTTAAATAAAATGAAATTCGTTTGATATTTTATTTCTTTTGGTAAATTGTTAAATTTTAAAATGCTTCTATATAAAATATTATTTAATCGCATTTCGCTAGCGAAAAAATTAACCTGTAGATGCGAACTTCTAGTCGAAGGATAACGATGCCCATCGGAAACATGACTTAGTTAAAAATTGTGTTTTATTGTATTATTTATAATTTTATGTATAATTAACATAAGTTCAATATTTATGATAACTGGTAAACTGACAATAGATTTAAAGTTTTGAAATTAAAGTAATGTGGGGTATAATCGTGGTAGATTGTTTATATATTTGATTGCTCGCTTTTGTAGAATAAAGAGTTCATTAATTTTATCCCTATTAGAACAGCCACCCCAGATCACGTTAAGATATGTAAAATGTGATATGAAAAATAATGGTCATGGTTTTTCTGTTACAAATATTTTTAATTTTTTTAAGTGTGAAAATGTACGAGACTATTTTTGATGCAATTAACTCGATAAGGCTAT
Organism: Tipula confusa; assembly: GCA_963556175.1. Taxonomy (NCBI): domain Eukaryota; kingdom Metazoa; phylum Arthropoda; class Insecta; order Diptera; family Tipulidae; genus Tipula; species Tipula confusa. Next base: position 4,863,990 of record OY744475.1, read on the forward strand.
TCCATTTTAGTTTTGAATCTATCATTAATCCTAGATATTTATACGTTTCTACTCTTGCAATATTTTTATTTTCATAAGTGATTTTTAATTTCACTAACTCTGATCTTTCTATAGTTTTGTTCTGGAATAATATATACTTAGTTTTATCTACGTTGTGAGCTAAACGATTTACAAGAAGCCATTGATGCATAAGATCCATATCACATTGCATGTTTAAAAATAATTGCTTATGATCATTGCTTTTATATTTAAGCACAGTATCGTCAGCATATAGTTGCATTAAACCTCGTAGTTCCAGCTTTGCTATGTCATTAATGAAAAAGATGAACAACAAGGGCCCCAAAATAGATCCCTAAGGTACTCCACTTTTAATATTTTCTAATGTGCTACTTGAGCTAACTATGATAACTTTTTGTGTTCTACCACTAAACTGGGCATGACTTAAGTCGAGTTTTTCTAGTTTAAGTAATAAAAGTTGATGATCAACCATATCAAAAGCCTTACGAAAATCTAAAAATATACAGGCTACAAAATATTTTTTATCTAATATAGATAAAAAATATATTAGAATTCTTTATGAATCCATATTGACATTTGTCAATAATATTATTTATTTCTAGAAATTGGAGAAGCCGTTTGAAAATAACTTTTTCTACTATCTTTGATAAAGAGCTCAATACTGAAATCGGTCTATAGTTTTTTTGTTAGAAGTTTAATTCCATCCTTAAATATCTAGCTTGTTTCACAATGAAGACGGGAATTCTCCGTTAGCTAGAATGTCGTTTGTTAGCTTCGTAAAAATTATGAACCTTCTCAATATCAAGTAAAATTACTCCGAAAGAATATATCGATTGAAGGTTTTGTAAGATGTCATTAGTTACACGTTTTACTTGATGATTGGTTGAATAGTCCCATCTGAATCTAAACTGGTCACTGGGAATTACATTTTTGGATTGGCAGAACTCTTCCAATCGACGTAGTAAGACAATTTCAAAGACTTTACTTAATGTACATAGGAGACTAATTGGCCTGTAGTAACTAGGCATAGAGTGATCTTTATCAGACTTTGGAACTGACACAACTATTTCAAGCATTAGGACAATACTTAAATTTAAAGCATGCATTTATTATCAGTAAGCCAACAAGAATTTTACTGGAATAGAACTTTTTAACAATGCTTGTTAATTATGTTGTAAACGGGATTTGATTTATATTAGAATCTCGGATTGTAAGAAAATCAAGTGCTTCTTTAATCGTCTTTATAGTGTCTGAGTCATTGAATAAGTTAGATATATTGTGCGATTTATATAGTTCTTCAGCTACATCGTTTGCCTTTCAACTATTCATAATTAGCATATGAGCATTGCTGACAATTTATGGTAAAGATGGTGTTTGATCTTGATGATCTTAATCATCTTCCAAAATGCCTTTGTAGTATGATTGGATTTCAAGTAATGGTTCCATTTCCTACTACGATGCTCAATAATTTCCATATTAATATATATTTTTAACTTGGAATTCATCTTTTAATGATCGGGGAATAGAATGTTTTTTTGCTAAATCTATAATATTTGTTAGGTGCTTAACAAAATCATGTATTTGACTAGGTATAAAGCAGTAGGTGAGTTCAGTGTAATAATGCTATTGATTATTTGTTAAATTAAGGCCAATTTGCTTTTGAGAACCATGAGAGTACAGTTTTCTGCGTTAGTTTTCGTGCATTGATTTAATTGTTAAATATTATTGCTAAACTATTAAACTTTTCGTATAAAATTCGCTCTAATACTACCTCAATGTTTATGCCTGGTATTGAAATTATCACAAACAACAAAATGTTCAGAATCTTTTACATAAGGCTTCCAAATATCACTCCTAAAATGTGATTGTACAATCTTATTAGTTTTGAAAAATAGCAACAATATAGATTAAAAGGTGACACATCTGAATTAATTTTAGTCGCCTCAATAATCTTAATTAGTAATTATGAATGGTAGTGACTCATGGTTCAGTTGTTTTATTAAAAAAAATGGCCCACCACCACCTCTAGTTATTCTATCCAATCTTTATAACTTAAAATTTGGGCTGGATGGAATTTTGCGAGAAGGTTTAAGCAAGTTTCCTATACAACTTTTGTATTCCAATTTTAGGTTTTTTAAAAAATTGTATGTTTCAATTAATTTAGTTTTTAGATTCTTAGCATTCCAAAAAGCATTCCATATACACATATTTAAAAGACATTTCAATGTTGCATTTGGAAACGGTAGAAAATCAATGAACTGCCATTTAACGAAAAATATGTATCAAAAAAGGGTTTATCACAAACCAATTTGCAGCGAAACACAACGAATATTACTACGACTATCAGTCGACTGATATGATTTAACGACTATTAGTCGAATTTTTTTGATTTTCTTTAAACCAAATTTTATGTTTCAAAAACTAAGACTAAACACTGCTTATGCCACATATCTGCTATTAAAACAATAGCTTAACTATAAATGCATAGTGAAATTACATCAGCAAATCTAGAACTTTATAAGCTGAACTAATATAACTTATTTGAAAGAAATTAATTAAAGTAATCCTTCTGGAACGAATTCTTAACTCTATGTTGTATGGTTCTTAGAAAACGATCAATTCGTCTATAGTTAGGGCGATAAAAAAAGAGAGTTATTTTTGAATGGTTAAAAATATTGTTTGCCATAAATAGTACGATACAGACGTGGTTACCTATAAGAAAGTTAGAATTTCGTTTACAAGATGAAAGTTTCAAATTCGAAACAATGCAACAGTTAAAAACCTCGTTAATCACTTTTTTTGATATTAAAAAAGTTCCAATTTTAGTCAACAAGATTTTATACACCTCCTATGATCACGTTGTTCTAGTGAATTATATGTTGGAAGCAAAACAAATTTTTTTTTATAACTTAGATAAATTTTTAATTTGATCATCAAATATAATCGTACATTCTCATCAGCTCGAAACCGAACTTCGATAAAGCAAAGCAAATTTCGTCTTTATTTAAAACAATCGCTGTATTTCGCAAACCAAACTAAATTCAATAGAAACAACCGTTAAACGAAAAAATACGTTTAGTCCAAAATTGTCATTGTTAGATGTGAATAAAGTATAAAAAGTATAACGTCCCCATAATTCTCCTAAAAACAATCAGGTTAATTATGTTCACTACTACTCCCAAATGTGTTAAACTTTCCCCAAAACAGGTCACGTTATTTTAAGGTTACCATAGAAATACGCTGGAATTAGTAAGTTTTTAGATCAGACATATAAAGCACGATAAATTGTAAACAAATTTATACAACTTTGCACATTTTTCCGTAGGAGTACTTTTTTTAACTTAAGAAAGTTTTAAACGGTGTTCAGATACTAACTCAGGTGTTCGTTTTTGGAATTATTATTTAACCTTTCACGATAAATAGTTATTGCTTTTCAGCCATTGTAAGTGACACACTTACAATCACAAGTCTCATAAATTACATATATAAACGAGCATATCCTTGACCACATGTTTGTTTTCTTGTCATATATAATGACTAAACGTTTAAAACACTGGGCTGACCCGCACAGTCGTATAAAAACTTAAAGTGTGAAATAATAACCAAAAATAGTGGATATTTCCAAAATTCTATATCTCAGCCTTGAAAGAGAGTGTCGTTTAGAACTCGTTGCTCTCCAAAAAAAGCAGTTTTTGGTTTTAAAGCTATCGATAATCGTATGTGTAAGCTACGTTTAAGCATGCGCATAGCCAACTTTATTAGGTTTGTACTACCTACACAAATTGCCGACTGATGTCAAATTTGAAAACAGATTATGTATTTTGCGATTATTTACCATCTCATTTTAGCTAACACATTTTTTCCTCATAAAAAATCACTTACACATCCGCGTCAGAGGCCCCGAAGTCAGATTTACCATGAGAGATGGCCGAAACCCGAGGGTCGTCCAAGATGTCGGACTTTTTTGATCCGCTACAGAACTTGTTTATAGGATCACAAAAATATTTTTTTAGATATTTTTTTTGGAACACCCTGTTTTTATATAAAGTTATACTATAAAAATTCTGCTCCGGTCAAACGTAAAACTGAAATGAATTTTGATAAATTTTATGATTGTTTTTCCCCATATTTTCCAAAACCTTACAGAAGACATGTCCAGCCATTAAATTAGTTTTTATAATCGAATAAAAGTTTTATGGTCTAAATGTATACAAATTTATCACGTTTAAGTTCGGCAATTGATTTAGGGTGCATAATAAGGTAAATCAAACAGAAAACTGATTTGTTATGTTATCAAATAGTATTTGTTGTTGTTGTTGTAAGTTGTAATGATAAGACGGTATACATACAACCGCATTTGATACTGGGGTAATATATGGGTTACAATACCATTGCTTATCATCCAGTCATAAAATGTGTGTGCGATACGCATTTTTAACCAACTGTTTGATAACGCAAATAGTCGTAGACAAATTGTATAAAATTCGTCATGGTTGTTGTGTACAGACATTAGCAAATAAATGATAAAGAAATATATTCTTATACATATAAAATATAATTATGGTCTAATGCTAAAACTATATAAACTATACGTACACACACAGATATAATATTTTGCTGCATTTTAAATTAATCAATGAAATATGTTTTAATTTGATTTTTTATAATCCCATATGATTTAATTATAGTTACTATATGTAACTATAATCTTTATAGATAATTTTTAATGTATAATTGTAGTTATGCTAGTACATATATTTATCTTTTTAAAGCTCTACAGTATTTGCTTTACAGATATATTTATTTATGTTTATACAGATATATTTATGTCAATTAGAAAGACAAAACGGAAAGTGGAAACTTTAAAATGCATAATTGAGTGCGGGTTTGAAACGGGAAATGCAGATTTCAGATAAATTGGAGTCGAGAATATACAAACATAAGCGTCTGTTAAAATCTAGACAATACGGGCTGGCTGGGCCTAAACATTTTTCAGATGGTGATCAAAAGCCAAGCTGTGTGTGCTTATTTAATTTGAGTTGCAGATTTAACTGTGCACAGATAGTGGAATATTTAAACTATACCTTGACTTGGAATTATTCACAATAAAAATAAACAAAAAAATAATTGCTTGAGTTTTTTCTATCATCGATGTCACATAGTGGGCTTCCTCTATCAAATGTGGCACAGCATCGATGTTTTCTATATACATATATAGGTATAAATAGAAATTCGACGATCGTTACGTGATTAATTTTTGATTAAACGCCGCTTGAGTTTGAATTTATTTAAAACCTGGCCATCGATAGTTATTCGTTACCAAATGCCGGTTTAAGTCAAATTTAAAAAAATTAAATCCATTTTTTTAACAAGCTGCTTGAATTCGAAGGGTAAATCATTAAGATAAGATTCGATATATTTAACTTATTCTGCAGTAAATTTGTTTCCACATCACCTCATTCCATGATTTTTCAATATTGCTTATACCAATAGTGTCTATATTCAATAGTGTCTTTAATGGTCTTTAATGCCATGTGATATGTTTATTATATATATGGGAAGCTATTCTGATGTCTAAACTTTTATGTTATGTTACGTTATTTTTGTTTTTTTTTTCAATATAAATTCAAATACAAAGCAGGGAAATAAAATAACGTAATTTTAATAGTAAATTTGACCGTGACAGAAAGGCACCAGATATAAAAGTTTCAAAATTGACAGTACTCATCTTGATATGTTACGATTAGGTTGACATGTTAAAGTAGAAAAACAATTTTTTTTCATGAAATTAATAATGTGACAAATGACTAATGTTTCATTTATTATATGATTTGAAGATAATTGATCTTATGTATCTAATCGATTCAGAAAGTTCGTTCAAATGAAAATATACAAACAGAAATTTTTAATAAATTTAAATCGATTATTAACTGTTGATTAGACACATAACGTAAAATTAATATAATCGGTTTTATCAGGCCAGGGTTGCTCTCTACACTGAAAAGCCAGCATATTCAAAACTGTGTGTTCTTACATTATATAACCGAGCGGCCGACGATATATATTGTGACAATAATTTTTTTAATGATGATCGGCCGTCAGAACAAAGAGATACATTTTAATAGCTTCTGAGGCAATAAAATCACGATACAGATAAATAAAACTACATAGTCTGATAAAGTTTAACGTTAAATTCAAATAAACTAATCTTGAATCTTTACTCTAAACCAACGTACATGTTAAATTTTAAGTGAAATTCGAAAAGGTCTACATACAATTTTATGTTGAAGTTAAAGAAAAGCCAAATGTCAAGAACTACAATAAAAACCATAATTCAAATATTAAATTTAATTTAAAGTCGAAATTGAAAAAAGTCTATCACATGGCTGGAAAATGTTTTTGTCTATTATTTTTATAATAGAAAATTATAAATATTTCGTTTTTGTGTAGGCTAACAAACCGAATAAAAGTTTTTTCTTTTTTTTTTTTGAAATGGTTTTTGATATTTTTCGTTTTTCCTGTGGCAAAATTTATGGATTAAAATTAACAAAAAAAAATTTGTTTTTCGAATCAAATAAAAATAAGGTCAGACTTTATAATTTTAATTAAACTTTAAAAGAATTATCATAACAAGCCAAATTGTGTTCTCAGAAATTATAAAAAACTTTAAATATGGTAATGGAGCGTTGCTCATACCTACAACTATTAAACAGTAGTAAACATGTTTGTGGTTCTAATAATTGAGGAAGCTGGATCTAACCGATAGTCTAATCAATGGTTCTAATCTCAAAAGGTTCTTATCTATATAGATTTTTTTTTAAATGTGAAACGTGCTAGCGATCATCATACAAACCTGTAAACGTAAAAAATAAGGTCTTAAGTCAAATATGTGCTCTGTAATAGCATTAATCATTTTCGAGAGCTTTCACAGTTCGGAAATATTGATAACTGAGAATAGCATTTATTATAAGCACAAATTCAAAAAAATCTGAAACTGGTAAAATGTTTAATTGCCCTGTCTTAAATTTTATCAAATTTATAATTTTGAACAAAAATTTGTAGCTAAACTGTTAGTATTGAAGGAGTTCCATCGTTTGCTGAAGCAAAATCACTGACTATTTTATCAATACTTGAATTATTACCAAGGTTTTTGCCTTCATAAATTGATTGATAATAGTCAGCAATTCTGTTAGATAAACTTACTAGATGATACTACGGGCCATCACAATCCTCAAGTGATAAATTAGCATTACTATGCATGGTTTAATTTATCGTATGCTTTGTGCATTACTTTACATAATTTTTTAGAAAAATTTTCTGAAAAAACTGCTGGATATGAATTTTTTTGATTGTTCTATTAATGCGAGTATAAAACTAAATAATAAGGCCATTTTTCTATGCTGATTTCTGTAACAATTTAGAATTTTGTACAATTGAATTAGGCAATTTTTTTTGATATTTAAGTCTACTTTTGGAATCTCTATCCCCTATCAACACATCATTGGCTATCACCAAGCCCAAAACTGCAGAAATCATTCACTTTTTCTCCATTTGATTTTCGTGTCAAACAATTCTCTAGTGAGTTTTTAGCATTAAAATTACCACAAACTACCACCTTTTCCTGAGTATTAAAAATTATAATTCGGTCGACCGAAACAATTTTCCAAAAGAAAATTGAGAACAGTGTAAATAAATTGCTGCAATAGCATAATAAATTTAGAGCGATAATTTTTATCCCGTAAATTAACAGATGAATTTTAGAAACTTGGATTTTAACTGAAACTTGGTTTTTTCTAATGTTTTAAAAGCGGAATTATTTGGGTCTGATAATGTTGTTTTGATTGTGAGGTTTCTGGTGACTTTGGCGTTCTGGTAGCAATAAAATCTAAATTTTCTAGTAAAGTAATTAATATCGATTTATATCGAAATTTTAAAGTAGTCCCTCAACTTTTGGCCATAATCCTGTAGCGACCATATTCGCTACAATAAAAATAATATTCAGATATTTTGTGCACATATAAAGCGTAAATTAGTAAATACAAACATAGCACTCGGTCGCCATGGCCTGATGAGATGACAATTAAATTTTCACAATTATTACAGATTTCTCATCCATGAATACAGAAGAAGAATTTTTTTTTTCCTTCAGGGTTTCTTGAATTTCTTGAACTATTATTTGTACTTGTTCTATTGTTGAGTGCTCTTGCTTACACCCAAACTGATGGTCCGGAACCAGCTTCTTTTCCAGCAATATAGGCTTTAGGCGCTTAAATAGTAGTTTTTCAAATAGTTTATACATAATTGGTAGCAAGTTTATAGGTCTGTACGAGGTTAATTCTTTTGGGGGCTTGCCTGGTTTTGGTATCAGTATTACTTGTGAAACCTTCCATACAAAGATACAAAACTTCGTGATTGTATGATTCATTTGCAATGACAATTCCAAATGCATTTGAATGTTGTCGTTCTCTTAGACCTTATAGTGTCTTATGGGTATAATTGGAATACTCTTTCGGAATGGTCGCCCACTTTTCGTTACTTTTACCTATTGGCAGAATATAATGTTGTGGTTGTTTCAATTTTTTAGTTGCTTTCCACAATGATTAATCTGTGTTTTCTGTCGATGAGAGTCCTGACAAATTTTCTTGAATTGAGTGGTTTTTTTATTGAGTAAAAAAAAGGCCGCCTTATTTAACTTACGTTTATCTTCTGTTAGTCTATATCGTTGCCATTGCTCTCTTATTTTTATTTTATCTTTAGTCATTTTCATGAAACACCATGATCAATATTTGAACAATCCTCATTCTTTACTTGCTAATTTTTTACTGGTGTGGACTTCCACTGCTTGATCTATATCATTCCCCTTCTTTAATATGAGTTTTGTGTTTAGATTCTCCGTTTCCTTATATTTGAAGTTGTTCCAGTCAGTTATTTTGTTGCTTAACATCGATAGTTTCTATATGTTCACTATCTTTGTAGCCAAAGTGATTAAGACAGGCGAGTGGTCCGATAATAAGTTATTAGGGGTCGCTTTAATGTATTTACTTGTGATTCCTTTGGTGACGCAAAAATCTTCAGAGATCTTTCTTCTATCACTAGGTCAGTAGGTAGATTTACAGGTGGACACATTTTTTCGAAATGATTTAAATAATGATCAGCCTCTCGTTGTAGCCAATGTTGATCCTTACTCATGGTGTTTTGAATTATAATCACCCCTGCTATAAAGCGATGACCCAAAGATTTATGAAAATGATCAAATTGTTCCATTTTATTGCATGTTTTGGTGGGTAGTATATGGCCGAAATTGTTATAGGGCCTAGCCAATCTTCTTTTACTACTACAAAAAAACGTAATTAGTTGTTGTTTTTGTTGTTATTTTTTCCACATTTGACTTTTTCTTTCAACACATATCAGACACAAGAGAAAAATTATTATTAATTATTATAATTACTAAAATACGTTTCGGAAAGATGTTTTCATTGTTAATTTCCTTCATTTTGAAACGACTATCATAAATTTCATTTTATGCCTATAACAAAATTATAAACAAAAATTTGTTTGACATTTATTTTGATACCTATATAGACCAGTGATATTAACGCTCCATACCTGAATATTTACCTAAAGTTTGGCACGACATGAAAGGTAAATTTGTACTAAAATTATAATTAACCAAATTTTACGATTCACCTTAAGTATGGCACGCAACCTTAGTTAACAAAATCGATAGTTAAAACATAAAACATTTTCTTTGGTTCCAACAATTTCAATATTATTCGTAAAATAAATGCTTAAGAAACTTAAAATTATCGTAGAATGAGGAAGTTTTAATCAATTGAACAAATTTATTTTTGAAAAAGAGTATTTGACTGTAGAACAAGTCCACAGAATCACAAAAATGATGATGTGCTAAAAACAAAAAAAAATGTTCAAATATATTCTTAGATGCAGCACTATCCTTTGATAAAGTATGCCACCGACGACTATAATACAAACTGCAGTGAGATCTACCAAAGCTATTTTAACAAATTTTAGCATTTGGTAACAAATAACAATGTAAAAGAAGCAACTAGAAAATTGCTAGCCATGACTCGCAATATGTTGGACAAAACCAATTCATTAAAATGTCTCAAAGAATGAAACCTTTAGAACTAGGACATCCAGGAAAAACATAAACTATTTTGAGACTAGCCAACATGTGTTTCATATGTATATCGAACAAAAGCAGAAAATCAGCTGTTAAAAAATAATTACTAGATGATTAAGTGTAATTCAGTTGAAAACAATATTTATTTATGTAAAAAATGAAAATGTTCATGAGAACATTTATCTATCAAAAACACTCCAATCGTGCAAATGCTAAAGCTAATAAATTTACTAAATGTCTCGATTGTAAAAAAAATCACATAATAAATCAATCAGTTATCATGTTTTAAAATAATTAGTGACAAACTTTTTTAACTATTGCTATAAATCATTTTTACATGTTCGGCAGTATGCCATAGTCGCTAATATATTCTAAACAAATCTCCTTATAAATGTATAAGTTTTATTAATAATCCAAAGTATTTCAGTCAATAAACTTAATCAACAACTTGTTGTTTTACTATTATAGACACTAATCAATTATTTTATCTGAACACAACAATCAATTGACTGTATAATCAAAGACTAATAAATTATGTTTACAGTTTTTATATTAAGAAGCAAAGTTTTTTATATTTTTTATAAACTAATAAATAATTCATAAACCAACTTGATAAGTAAGTTACATATACACATATCTCCTATACATTTTCATTTAGTAACAACATATGATAAAAAAACAACAACATACATTAAAATAAAAAAAATGCCATTAAATAAGTCAGACATTGAGACTCCATCCATATTCACCAAGAGGCTATGTGTATATAAAATATAAATACACGTAAATAGTTCAATATCAGTTTAGAATTATGTGTGTGTCTACCTATTTTGTACCAAAAGACCAAAATCTTTATGATTATCATAGTCTGATAAGTAGTCGATATAAACACGATGTTATTCACTTAAATGATGTAGTTTTTTCCAGTTTAGATGGAACTATCTGTTTATATCTTTCGTTGTTTTGTTTTATTGTAACTATCAACAGATGGTTTGAAATGTTCATGGCTATAAATATAAAAAACACTATTTTGGTGGTGAAGTTTTCCATCGCTTTTCTTTTTATCTTAAATGGTTGTTGTTATCGAGATTAAAGAATGTTCAGAAGATATTTTTATGATGTATACTAGTATATAAATGGTTGTTTAATGGTAAGTTTCATTCACAATAAAATATTTTAACCATAATCAATAAATTAGTAAAAGTGATATTAAGATTTTACGACTGTTGATATCAGTCTACATTATCATTTGCGTATACTAAACAAATTTAGGGGAATTCTTATTTCTACATATGTCGTTTATAGATAGTTCCCTCGTAAAAATGATAAAAAATTCTGATTAAATTTTATAGAATGAAAAATAATTTAATTACGTCATTAAAAATTAATTTTCTATTTATATTTTCAGTTGCAACGTCACACAAATGCACCACACATATTTTTAGTAACAGTATTACCGTCGAGCGAGGAAGGTTTAATTCAGGTGGTGAACGATAGAGTTCTGGAAAAAGAAATTCGATTTTCGGTAAGTCTCTCTGTATATATGTAAATATATCTATATATATATATATATATATATATATATATATATATATATATATATATATATATATATATATATATATATATATATATATATATATATATATATATATATATATATATATATATATATATATATATATATTTACCTTATTGTAACCACATTTTTATTTTTTTACAATGTTGCTTATAATTTGACTGTAATTGCGATAAACAAAACAAATCACACTCAACCAACTAACTATACATGTAACCACTAAAACCACACTACAATTTTGATTTTTAGTTTGTGGTTTAATTTAAAAAAATAAAATATTTGTTTTTGCTTAGATGCTGATTTTATTGTTTTTGTTTATTTCAGGTTAATACTTTAGATGTAGTTACCGATTTACATACAAACGAATTTCCGTTTGTTGTCACAGATCTGGATAGAGATTTTAATAAAATTGTTGAAATGGTAAGTACTCAGAATAGAAGTATGAATGTAACATTTATTTGAAAAATATAATCAGCAATATTAAGACTTATTTACATGAAAAGTGAACGTTAAGATAAACAGCTATGATAGAACTGACTTAAGCTCTAATTTTATAGCGATCTTGGATGCAAATATATAAATATGTTTGTTAAACTTAAAGTCCATCGGATTCGATCCCGAAAGTTTCGTTCTAGACAACCCGAAGAAGACAAATCATTCTCCACCCTGATGAGCCATAGTCGCTGACAGTGAACTTTTGCGCTGCCAAATGGCGGCTCTTCGCTCAGAGATCGTTGCACCATCCGCTTAGGATCGGTTTGGTTTTGAACTCATTTATTGTGAGACCAACGGAAGCCGAGAATTGTACAAATAGACCCAGTAGTTGTTTGACACCGTTGCTATTCAATCATTCAAAGAGCTAATTGCAAAAATTTTCTCATTAGCTATTCTACTGGATTAAGTCATGGGTTTGCTGAATGGTTTCACCATAAGAACACGAAATGTTTCGTTATATTCGTAATATTTAGAAAGAATCAGCCTCGGCGATAATACTTAAGCAGTTACTGACCGATTCGGATAAAATCCTCCTTGGTAGACACCTATAATTTCTTCCGCCAGGGGAGTGATTCTCTCCAATATTATGTAAAAAAGGAAGTAATTTGTATGCTGTGCAAAGGAGGGCTACAAGCGATAGTTTTCGCATTTTAAGCGATCTCCTTTCTTAAAGATAGGGCAAAACGGGGCCACCTTTTATTCATCAGGCATAACTTCTCTTGGCCGTTGTTCTACAAAGTACCTCCTCCGAATGAGAAAACTTTCAAATACGGCATTTGGTACTTGTTGTTGAACATTGAGTAAATCAGAGAAATGTTCCTTCCACGTATCGAGCACTGCATCGATGTTAACAAGGAAGTTTTCACCCTGGTCGGGACCAAGGAATGTCGATAGACCTAGGTCGGATGGTATGAAGAAAGAAATTATGAGAACTGTGATCATTGCTGAGTTGTTGTAATCTTAAAACTTCAGCCTAGCAAAGACCGATTTGTTCTTTCGTGCGATTGTAAAATAAATTCTTACTTCTTTATAGGCTTTATTCTGTTGCTCGACAGCACGACTGTAATAGAGCTCATAAGTAGAGCTCAGAAATCGAGAAATCTTCTCGATTGCTTAATATTTTCCAAATAGCAGCGACACAGTTTCATCTCCTTGAGCAATAAAATATTATTTTATAGGTCCCGATTAAAGTAGCAAACGATCGACTGCTCTGTATAAGCTTAACCAGCGAGTTGGAATATGGCGATGCATTTCGTGATATTCTGAACTAAAAAATTCAAAACATTCTTTTGAAGTTTCCATTCTTTTATCTGAGTTAGAAAATTCCGAAAGTCAAACGACAGGGTTTTGATGCATATTTTGCGCAGTTGTGTAAAATATGTGCGTTACAATGAAGAGTATTTACATTTTCGTTCTTTTCTAAAAATGTTTGAAAGACCGAATAGTTATTGCCTGAATTAACAGATGCATTATCGGCAATATATGCGGATACGTTGCATAATTTGAAACCCACAAGTGAAATATGGGTTTTAAAACGGGCATTGAATTCTCAAACGGATTTTAAAAAAGTCTAAAGTTTTGTAAACCTCCATCCAGTTTTAAAATTCCTATTTCCTTTATTTGAGGCATCCGTTACCATTGAAAATGGTAAAAAAAAATTTTAATTTTGCAAAAGCAATTCAATTCAAAATGGATAAAATACGTTATTTACAATTGCCAAAGTTTTAGTTCGGCCACTTGACATTTAGATTACAAATTCAAAATACTTAATTTAAAATTTCTCTTACCCTCACGATTTTTTCTACAAACACACCACTGGAAAACTACTTATACTAAAGAACTGCTAACTGATTTTGATAATTCGTTATTTCCATTCTTCGACACAAATTTTTCATTAGTAGAGGATTCTCATTATTTTCACAGAGTTGATTTTGAACTGTAAACTATTAACTGTTTAGTTAGTTTAAATCCAGACTATATAGATCAACTGAAAAAAAGCTATGATGTTTTCATTAGGCAAATAGGGTTTAACTTGGTTATTAGTAAATATTATTATTATTGAACAATCCCTATTCAATACACAGTAGTTGACATTTAGAAAAACACTTATATACATGGCATTTCAGAGTTTATTTTGAAGGAAACTATTAAAACTTCGAAAGTTGATTCAAAAATTTAGGATTTGTGTTTTGTGTGTAATGGAAACAAAAGGTATGCCAAGAATAACTTAAAAATGAAAACTTAAATAAAACAATTTATGTAAAACAAACGACCTCTTAATTTATTTTGCTGCCATCTATTGTCCAAGATAACTATTTTTATAATGCGCGTATCTATATATTAAAGGCATTTGTCGGTTACGGTATAGTTCATATCTTTGTTGACCTGCCAGCGTCTGTCCTATTTTCCATTCGACAAAGTTTATGATGCACGTGGCTTCGCTTAATAAATAAGCGAAAGCGCAATGACGCTTTCCCTACTTCCAATCGTCAAGATCTGAATCTTTTTAAAATAACTAAAAGTAATATTATATTTTAAGTTTTCTTTACTCTTCACTAAATCTTCAAATGTAAATATAATTATCATTGAAGCCTGGCCCTCACATTTACTTTTATAATTAAATATAACTATATTTAATAATTAAATATTTATAATTAAAATATAACTTGTAGATTCTTGGGTTTATTTTAATAATTTACTTGTATGATTATTACTTCTCGGCAGATCCCAGTTGATTAACTTGGGGTTTGCCTAGAAGTAACAACTATACAAGTGAAATTCTTATAAGTAAACCAAAGACGATTTTGATCGCTCGAGTATCAATAGAAGTTTTATTCATTAGAAAATTAAATTCAAAATTGCTCAAAAGTGGAAATAATTTTCTTTTAGATTTTTTACAAGAAATGATTTCACTTTTTCTATTTAACTGAACCGTACGTCATAGTAAAAAAGACAACATAATACATAAATGAAAAAACAAAAATAAAACCATTTTACTCGGGAGGAACCGTTTCATTCAAATAAAAATTCATAAACACTCAAAATTAATCAAGAAAGAACAAATCGAAGTATGACTCATCTTTTCTTAGCATTTGAAAATGGTATAAATTTATGCAGGTCTTGAACCTTAGATTTTACTCAATTAATAAAAACTTTAATTAATTTACATATCAATTGAGATAGCCAAAATTAAATCATAAATTCAGATTTCTCGTAACTTAGAATTCTTTATATGACTCCTAAATATCTTAATTTTAAAAATGAAAAGCCATAAAATTGTTTAACGAATATTTCATTATGAATTCGCGTGACAATAATTCATAAATAAATTTTAATAAGAATACATATTTAGTTTTCTATCTATATCTTTTTTTTCTGTATAATTTATGATTCTTTCTAATTATAAATTACTAAAAACTTATAATAATTAAAAGCAATTTTAGTTTTTAAAATTTTGTAATTATGTTTTTCATAAAATTATAACTTTACCCCTGAGACTAAACGTTACTCAGACGTTGTGAAATGTTAAAAGTTAAAGTAAATTTTCGCATCGAGTATAATCGCTTTATAGCAATTTCTTATACTTTAACTTTTTTTTCGTTAGCTACGACGGTCGCGTCGAGTATATCACAGCAGTTAATGTTTTACTTATGCTGTGTGCCTCATGCCGAAAATTTCGTCTAAATCGTGGACTTTTTTAAATTGTTCATTAGTTATTCTATTAACCACCAGAATTTTTCATTTAGCCTGCTCGTGAGTTTGCTTTTCGTTTTCCATTTTTTGTCTATTTTTATGTACGTACATATAAATAAAAATAAAAATTTACAGAATTATATTTAAGAAGTTTTAAAACTACACAAAGAATAATTTAATACAAACATTAAAAACAAATACATATATTAAAATGGTAATATTTATGCGTAAGCATAGTTGTTAAAAACAAAATATTTTTTAACCAACTGCAGTTTGAAAGTCACAATTTATAATCGTGAATAGCACATCTTGAAATATTAAAACTAGTGTCATCTATGAATCATTGATACGAAATCATCAACAATTTAGAATAGTCGGCGATTTAGACGAAATTTGTGACATGAGGCACACAACATTAAATTAAATTTTATTAGCAGGTTTATGAAAACTGTATATAAGTGGTTTTTCATTAACTGAAACCAGTAGGTAACAAATGAAAAACTGTAACCACAATTATTGTGTGAAAGTCGTTATGTTCCATTTGTTGTAGTTCTATTCCAACACAAGAATTTTGAAATTTATTATTTTAGCTATGTTATGTTACTCGTAGTTAACGATACACATTAACTTTGCTACGTCAATTGATAGATTAAAACTTACGAACCATTCATCTTCCAATTCACTTCTCATTAACTTTTACAATTGGCATGTAGTTTCACTTACTAAAATATATTTATAATTGACCTCTAAATTTTTGAGCTTTTTGATCTTTCAAGATTTTTAAAAAACTACTGATTAATAAGCAGGGTTCACAGTGATTAAAACTACAATTTTTTTTATTAGTTTACTGAATCAAATAATTCCTCAGAAGGTACCCAAAACAATACAAATTATTACTATTATGTTACTGTACCGAGAAACATTTAAGTAATAATAGGTAATAGGCCAGCATCTAGAGGTAATCGATATAGTGATACTTAACCATGACTTGACCTAATGATTTTCCTCCATTATTCCTTTCGTTAAATAAAAAATGTAATAAGTTCAAATAAATTTAACCACCCACAATTCTCAATATTGTTCTTTAATAGCAGTGCAATCCTAATTAAAGCTAGGTGTTACGTTTTACTACCGTTAGAGCAGTATTCTTTCTGGATTTTAAACGATCTTTTGAACAATCGATTGAATGGTTCAATAATTATCTTCACGAAAGACAACAATATACAAAAGTCGATAACTGTATCTCTAAGCCAATAAAAATTAATCTAGGAGAACCGCAAGGATCTACGTTAGGACTATTACTTTTCATCATGTATATCAATGAATCTGTTTGCCGGTGATACCTTGATACCGATTGCTTCACCAACCATTGTTGAAACTGATCAAAAAATAAATATAGATTTGGGGAAAATATCTGAAAAAGGCTGTTGTTGCAAAAATTGACACTTATTATTTTTTAAACAAAGTAGATGAAAATTTATGTTTTAATGTTCATTTGGATTATTTTGCTAAAATATAATCTAATAGACTTAAGGCACAGAAAAAATTAATATATATATATATATATATATATATATATATATATATATATATATATATATATATATATATATATATATATACATATATATAATAAACACATATATATTTTTCGATCCTCGATTCTTCGTTTGTCTTTAGGATACACCACTTTTATTTTATATTAAGATTATATAATCACATATACATACAAAGCTGCTAAATTATATAAAATGCAAGAATTTAAAAGAGCGATCTCAAGAGTAAAAAAAATAATCTAAAATTTTTACTCTCGCATTTTGCGATTATAACCCCATATGAACATCATAACCCCAGAAAAAAACTATACAAAATTTTATTCGTCGGTTTACTTCTGTATGTATATATTATTTTTTCTGTGCTTAAGGGTAAAATGCCACGTGAAACAATTTTTCGAATTATTTGTTGCATTGAATATTGTTCATCAGTGTTATTTATAATAAATTAATCACAAATATATCGTCTCCAAAAATCCAAAAATAGGACACATATAATTGAAATGCTTGAAGTATTAGGGAAGAAGTCTATATAAACCAAAAAATACACTACAATGTTTTGAAGTTGATGTTTCGCTTTGAAGACGTGGATCTATTTAAATTCTTAGATTCAATGCTATATTGTAATAGAAAAGTTCATAACTGTAATACCAGAAGCACCCATTATAGATTACCAAAGTACAGTAAATCTTTTTCCCAGTGATCATTACGGTATAATGGAGTAAAGTTACAAAAAATCACAAAGCAATTTCTACTCTTTGGGAGAATTACTAGAGTTGAAATGCAATCACTTTTTAGGACTATTGAGTGTATTAATTAAGGAAAACATTAGTATTTTCTAATTAAGTTAATATTATGAATAATAATTACACTTTTTTTTTATTTTTTTTTTTTTTAAATATTAAGTAAACAAAATGTCAATATTGATAAATAATAAATAAAAAAAATTACTTCAACTTTTTGATCGGATTTTAATCACATGACAATATTTCAGTAATTTTATTGGTTAGTTAATGATAAGTTTAAAAAGTGTAATACTCTAATTTTCATATCAACAGTCTGTCCTTAGAATTGACTTTTAAACAGTGAGTAGGAAATAATGTTAGCAAATTATACAAATCCAAGATACCTCAACACTAATACATATTATTAAAACACTTTTATTACTGTACAATTATGTTCTATGAATGACAGAAACTATCTACGAACCCAAACTGTCTAAAGTTCATTGCACTGTACTGAGTTAATTAATTTTGTTCAACTCCGGAAATCAATACGATAATTTAATTCACGACCACAAAATTGTAATCTCTCTGAGTTGTGTTCAATTAACACAAAAGTTGTAAGCCATAGGTACTGTATGAGTTTTAGATTTACATATTTGGATTCTTTTTAAACATTCGAGTTTAAACAAAATGTTAGATAAGTAAAATAAGAATTTAATTTTAGACTTTACTTAAAAATAAAGTGCTTAAAGTCTTGACTCATCCCGAAGGACGACTCATTCATTTTAACTAAAGTAGATCTATAAATTAGTCTTGATAAAGTAGCTTTAAGATTTTCAAACTATTACCTAAAACCTAAAACTTAGATACCTAAAACTGGGTCGGGTCATTTAATACTGGCTATTTTGACTTTTCTTCCAGTATTAATATGTTTAGGGCGAGTGAACGGTGAACCCAACATCATTCGAGTGATCCAGCTTGATACTTTGTGACTATGCACTCCAATTAGGCCATATATAAATTAAAAAGGATTTTTATATGACGGTATTTCGGTATTTTTGAGCAATTTCGAACAATATCAGTTTACCAGAATTGAGTGCTACGTATATCTTAACCCTGTAAAATTAATTAAAAATTAATTTATGATTCGTGGAAATATCTATAGGTGCATGATATAATACATGTTATCTTAGGTTGTTAATATAAAGATGTTACTAAGAAACGAACATAATCTGTCTGAACTGTTTTCTAGGAACTGAATTAGCTTATATTTATGTTTATGTTTTGTAATATAAATTAAAATAGTGCTGCTGTTATTTTATTTTTAGCTACTAGGTTCGAATTTAAAGTTATCAAAGAAATTTTCAGAAAAATACCCATCTTTTGGTTGTATTACATACAAACGGGCAAAAATTTGTGCAAAATTAAATTGAATGAAGAAAGCGGTACAGAGGAATACTTACTGAAAAACCAAATGTATGTAGAATATTTGTACTAGTTTAGGCAAAACTGGGAAGCTCATAAATTATAAAATGATCCAAAACGAAATTAAAAACTTTAGGGTTATACATATTCTATGAACTATAACACACGTCAAAAAAATTATAAACAATACAAAAAAATAATTAAAAATAAAAAGTGAGAGACCCGTACCTGTAACTTTTTTGGCAATTGCAAAATGCTAATAACTGATAAATCAAACAAGACTCTTTTTTTGATGATTTTTAAGAATATACTCTGATTCCGAATATTTGATTTCTGCTCCATCGTCAAAATTTCGAAAAAATGATGACTCGCGATCAAGATGCGATAATATATTCAGATGTTCGAAATCAAATCCAGTTCAAATAGCTACGCAAAATTTTTAGATTGTGATTAAGTTGCCATTTCTGCATACAAATTCTTAAACAAATTTACGATTAAAGTATATAGGTTTTATCCAAGAGTACGGAAAAGTACGAAAGCGAACGGGAACAATTGAAGTATATCTGTACTTAATTTTGGGTTCCATAATGTATTTCATTATTGTGTCATCAGGGCAGGGTATTACGTATTTTCTGCGTTTTCTTAAGAGTTATCGCAGCATTAAGATACACAAGTTAAGATAATGAAGAATGTTGGCTCCTACTTTTTTTTATCAACCTTCTCCAGATCTATAAGGAAAATAAAACTAAAAGTTCAAAATGTGCAAAACTTTTTGAAGTGAGAAACGGTTTCATCTGCGATTTGTTTAAGATCTATGATTGGCTATTGAACTACGAACTTTGGCTATTGAATAGTAACATTTTGCTTTTTTCTATTAACTTTTCTAAAGAGTTGTTGGGAATGTTAGGTAATCTGCTTGCGTATTTCTATGTTCGCTGATCCTAAAAATACGCAAGCAGATAGTTTAATATGTAAAAGGATTTTAAAGTAAATTTTTAAGATGCCATTGGTTTGAGTATGAAGATATAAATAGTTTCTCTATTGGCTAGTTTGATGGCACTAGTACAATGATAATCGTATTTTCCTCAATTTATACTACAGATTGAGGAACCGAACTTTAAAGTTCAGTCGGCTTGGGGTCGTTTCAAGCACGCACCTTTATGTTAGTTCAGCTTAAAAAATACAACAACTATTGTGCAGTTTTAAACAGTTTTATTTGGTTTTAATGTTCTATCAAAAAAATTAAAATTAAGATGTCTGGTTACCAACCTTTCAAAAAACATTGCGGTGGCCATTCTGTTATTAATATATTTATAAAAACTATAGTTGATCCGGCGAACTTCAAATTAATAAATGTTGTGTTAACTTATTAGCTAAATCAAATTCAGTTTTTTCTTTAGTTAATTTTGCAAAAGGCATTAAGTTTAATAAATGTACGAAAATCAAAATGAAATGCATTTTAATTAAATTGAAATTAATGTAATTAACGTGGCAGAAAGGCATTTGCTTTGTTGAAGCGAATCGTAATAGTTTGTGTAGCATTGTTGCACTACTTTCTGTTAAACTATTTGCGGGAGGTGATGATGATTTTATTTGCTATATCAAAACTTTGGCCATTGCTGAGAGTTTAGCAATGTTACATCTCGATTTCTCAGTCGTTTTAAGGTTTAACGGCAATTTCAATGCTGCATGAGCCATTCGGTATCCTTTTAGCAACGTGGCCGCTTTTCAGAAGAAGCAACTGCTACATCAATTTCAGGTCTCGCATGAATATGGCCAAAATCAATGATATAAGGAATGTCTTCCCAGTTGCACTGAACTCATCGAGGAAAAAATAGCAACCACTTACATCATCAATTGCCTTCATTAACGTCTTATACACTTCCTTCTGTTGAGGGCTCAACAATGGTATATTCGTTCGAACTGATTGGTTCATTGCACCTCGATCGTATTCAGGTTTATGTTCCTCCTCTCGATTTAATAAAGTGTCGTTCATTCCACAATATGGCTTGGTATTCCTAACTTGACTAACAAACTGCCGCACAGGTGCGGTAACACATGCCTTCGATCAAAAGCAAATCCTGGTTGTGTATCTCCTCCTTCACCCCGAGATCGGGACTCTGTGAACTGACTCGAATGTAAAATGTCTTCTGACATGTCATTGTTGAACTTGTTCCACAGTTCACGCGTAGATCCGATGGAAAGCACATTGAAATAATATAGCAAATAATGAGCGTATCTGACTTGGAGATGCAGAAACAATTGTTTCAGCGATTGTCATGTCCCAATGATTATCAAGAAAATTGAATTATTGCTATGCAGCACAAAATGTTGGGCACTCTACACCATTGACAGTTCGAAGTGATTCAAATGATATCAGCCAACGAACATTCACCAGCAACAACCGCAAGTAGAAGCATTCGTCATTCTTCGGATGAACTGTGTAAATACAACCAAGAGCATCAATAGAACGCACTTCCGGATGATCAAGAAGAGCATCGCCTTGCTTCCGATGTTAAAATTTCTTCGATGAAGCGTCCCAAGTGGCATTATAGCATTTCAGAGTAGAGAAATGTTCGTGAAAACGGATCACTTTGGTAAATCGAAAAGAAACTGGTTAATGTTGTCACTGGAGCTGTTACAACACTTTGAGCAACATTTGATGCATTGAAACTCGTTGACCAATTTTTAGCTGCACCGCCAAATGTACAACGGTGGAATGACGTTCATGAATAGGAGATGAGAATATACGGCAAATCGCTTCATTGCTGCTCACATATCGAACAACATGATAGTGCATGATTTCATTGTTGGTATTTGAATTCTGAACGCCAAAAACCGCCATATCGCTGGCTTTTATGATATATTTGGAGATGTATTTAATAGACGTTACTAAATTGCAATACTCCACGTTGCAATGGGCCGTGAATGTTTTGGAAAGAATAGGAAACAACTCAAATGTTGTTGACCAAGAAATCGTTTACTTTCATTTTCGTTGTGATAATTCTACCCTTCGGGAGAAAATTTTTAATTTAACCGTTTAGTTTTTATTTTTTTAAAAAGTGGTTGTGCATAATTTCGTGAAAAATATTAAATAAAACAAAACAATTAAAAAATCATATATCAGAGATGGCTTTGTATACGGATTTCAATTTTTTGTGATTTTCTTTCTTTTATTTTTTGTGATTTTGCATGAGTAAATTAATTTTCTTCATAATTGTATTTGCGTGAATTTTTCCGATGTTTTCACAGTTATTCTGCTATTTTCAGGGTGAAGACAAATCCAACAAATCAAAGATCATAAAAGTTGGTCCAGTCGTTCTTGAGTTATTATAGTTAGTGTAACTAACCCGACTTCCTTTATATGTAAAAATGTATACATAGCCGGGAAAATTATATTTTTTGTGAGTTAATTTTTTCGGCTGTTAAAATGCGTGAAAATTATAATTTCGATTTCATTTTTAAACTAATTAACATATAAATTTGATTTAATATCAATTTTATATTGTTGAACATATTCATAAATTAAACAACATAAAAAAATAGATTTTATGATTTTTTTGCCAGAAGTGCTATTACGCACTTAAAAATATGTGATTCTACCCGATTAAATTTGGCTAACACTGGTTCTAGCTGGGTGATGTTCATCGCAGTTTACGCATTTTGTGGGTTGTTAATTTACGGTTCCTCTAGATGAGGGAGACGTGGGTAGTCCACGTGATATTTAATTTGCTCGAGCCATCGAAATTCGCTTCTATTCACCTTACAACTAATATAGATTTTCATGTTATGGACATTTCTTAAACATAAGCAAAATTCCTAGGTAAAGAAAGAAAAAAAAATAATGTAACGCCCACAACATATTAATATTGATGATAATTTTGAAAAGGTATACATGTCTAAATTTCCCACATAATGGTATATCATGCTGGGTGAAATAATATTACCATTATAAGACATGTGTATGTATAAATTAGTAATACATTAGACAGCTTCCATTATTGGATACCAATACGATAAATAATACATATATGAAAATATTTTGCTTTAGTGAAAATTTAAAATCTAAAAACATTTTCGAATGTAAAACTGTTTTACCATGTCAACAACATATTGTTGTTGTTGTAAAGTTACATAGATTTTTAGTTTATTAAAATAACAACTAAACTATTTTTTTATTTATTCTGGTTTGATATATATTATATTCATACAAGCACTAGACATATTGTCATGCTTTGCGCTTTTACAAACCTCATTTCAAATTCAAACAATGAAGCATATAATGTTTAGTTTATGAGTGAGTGCTCTCATATTTTACGAAACGAGACAATCGTTATATGGTGATATTGAATTTTCGACCAAACAATATAAATGTAGATTTTATTTTCGAGGATGTCATATAATAATAAGAGTATTCAACCATAATGAACTAGTTTTGTCAAATATTTGCACATATTAACATGTCGTTTCACAGTACATAAAATCGAAGTTTTTTTTTTTTTTTAAGAAAAAAATCTCCATATTTTTCAGTGTTGTGCCTCGGAAAAAATATAAAGCAACTCATTAATAAACTAACCAATAATTAGATAACAAGGTTATGTGTACGTGACTTTTCCCACTTTTTTTTAATTTTTATGTTTGACTTAATTTGATTTTGATTTAGTTTACTTCGTTTACATAATACGATAATTGTAATGAACTGGGATGAGAAACATCTTTTGAACACTAAAATGTTTCGTAACTTAATTTTTTACGATTATAAGTTTTCCTATATACTCACTCGTAAATGTATAAATATAGAAAATAAAATATTTACTTTTTGATATATTCTTGAAGTTTATTCATCGATAAAATACCAAATTGTTGCTTTCATTAAACTTATTATTTAGGGCGGAAAGTGTATTAATATATCAAATTTCAATCCTTTGGGGAACTTTGCTTAATAATGAGCAAGCAGACAAAATATCTTTGTGTATGTGTGACGCTAGGGTAAATTTCCAATAGATAATTGTATAATTAATTAGTTAAGTGCATCATTTATAATAGTAATCAAATAACTTAATGCGCACAAAGTTTTGAAAACATTCACTAAATCCGATTAGAGCAATAAACTATTTTTATTATGCTTCCGCGGTCACCCCAATCCATTACATTAACCTTACATAAATAACTTTTTATAGTTCCATCTATCGTAAATAAAAGAGTAGAAAAAATATTAATATGCTTTTGCAAACGAATGGCCATTTAAATTGTAATTCCACATTATGTTATTACTTGTATGACTATTTTCAGTTTTGTGGTTTTTTTCTTTGCTTATATTTGACTTAGGGTCAAAATTTAATCCGGTTTCAGCCACTGCACTTCTATCAATTGATGGCACTTTTAGTACCCCATATCTGAAACATTTCTCATCAACGCTTGCTAGTTATAGTACGAAAACAACTGGGTGAAATTTTTTACCTTTTGCCATTTTCTTACAATTTAAATGCATTAAATGTTTAGTCTGCTAGCAGTTCTTAAATCCACTATATGTTGAAATTATTTCAGAGTAGTTTATTAGGATGATAAATATCGTTATTTATGTACACTTTTGTTCATGATTATAATAATTGTCGATCAAAGATACATACCACTTAATCCCTGTTCGTTTTATTAGCATATATTTTCTTCTCAAATCCGCAACAACAGCTACAGCATGGTTGCTTGTATTGGTTTTGGATAGGAGATGGACTAGAGGTACAAAAGAAAAAGATGATATATTTAATGTACACTTGAAAGAAACATTCCAGTCTTTATGCAGACGAAATAGGTGCAATATGACTAAAAGAAATGATTATCTGGCTTTAAAAACTGCAACAGTGAAAAAACAGTGAACACAGAAGTAATAATGGTTCACAAATTGGATAAGCCATCGAACGATAAAAAAACATATCTACCAATCTCACTTCTTCCGGTGAATTTGAATTTGTTCGAGAAACTAGTACTTACAATATTAAAAATAATTATAGAGCAAAAAAATATTATCACGCAACATCAATTCGGATTCAGAGTACATTCAACCATAAAGCATGTGCATAGAATTACTGAAGTTATAAAAAGTATATTAGACAAGAAAAAGGTATGCTTCGGCGTCTTTTTGATGTAGCACAGTCATTCAGTAAAGTGTGGCTCGGGAAGCTTCTATTTAAACTTCAGAGACATTTATTAAAATAATTTCATCGTTAAGTCCTATATTGCGGGCTTACACTTTAGAGTCAAATATGAAGACTACTTTAAGCTAAAAAAAATCTCAGCAGATACTACGAAACTGGCAGTTGGGGTCACAACATCAAGAAATCTACAAATAAATTACCAAAAGCCTGTGACAAAATAAGTAAATGGGGTTAACCGCCTCTAATTATTATTAAAGGGCAACAATTATTCCCTTAGCAATACCATTCCTGAATTGCTTTATCTTTTCCGAGGTTTTAACTCAATTTTTTGACAAAATGGAAAAATACTTTTAATCCATTCGAAAAAAGTGTCAAAGTAATTTGACTGTTTTAAGCGGTAATCTATTAGCTAGTTTATACTTTGCTGATTTTTTGGCTGCTTCCAAAATGCTACTCTCATGTTGAGGTGCGAATGAATTGAACTTCCAGATCATTTTAGTTCTGAGCAATAAAAAAAAAATCCATTACTTTTTGTTTTAATAAATTCTATTAGTGTATTTTTTGCTCCCAAAAAATTAGTTCCATTGTCACTAAATATGGTGTGACAAACTCTTCTTCTTACGATGAACCTTTTAAATCCTTCATAAATGATTTTGGATGATTGATTGATGGCAACTTCCTTGTGAATTGCATTAGTACTTATAGGCAAATAAAAGCAAAAACTTTTATCGGCTGCTACCCTCTGTTCCATACCACATGAAGTTTGAATGGTCCACTGTCGTGGACTTCAACTTCATGAAATGGGTAAGTAAATATAACCCATTTTACTAAA
Source organism: Tipula confusa (assembly GCA_963556175.1). NCBI lineage: Eukaryota > Metazoa > Arthropoda > Insecta > Diptera > Tipulidae > Tipula > Tipula confusa. The sequence goes on from OY744475.1 coordinate 4,890,606, forward strand.
ATTATAGGAGGTTTACATGAAACGACGCCATAGCCTTATGTATTCTTTCTTCAACCCGAATCCTTCTTTTGTTATTTATAAGTGAATTTAATGTCGTTAGTTTACTTTGCTACTCGTTTAATCGTTTCTAAGCTGATAAGCTCATCTTCAAAATAAATTGCTAGTACGCAACTTATTAGCATATTCTCCGCAGTAATTAATTTTTCTCTAGTAATGTGTCCTTGCAACGATTTCTTCTGATTTAATTTTATCTTTATAATACTAACGAATCTTAATACCATAACAAACACCTTCAATATTTTATATGCGTTAGAAAATATTTTACAAACCCCCGTATTGAAATTTTTCGAAACTGGGTTGTTTGTTTTCTTCGACTAAAATTTTGTTTGCTTTTGTTTTGGTCAATTCTTCCTTGGGACTGAACCGTTAAAGTCTCTTCCACCATAGCGGCGCTTGAACTACTGATCCAACTATTAAAATGGTGTTTAATGGCTTTCCAGTGGTTGATTTCTTTGAATCGTCAAGTACCACTCTTAACTTTACCTTAATAATTCGATGATGCGGTTAGTAATACTTCTTTAGATCTGGACTTTTCTTGACTAATTAAACATGCGTTATTTCATATTCGTTATTATGTTGTAAATAAAGATCCTAAAATGCTGGATCCTACTAAGTACTAACTGTCATTAGGCTATTAGATAAATAAACGTTGCCCAGTTGTAATACTTTAAAGAAAATATCGACACCCAGTAGAACATCTATTGTTCCTGAATTATTCAATTTTGATTTCTGCTACCAGCAGAAAAGTAAAATTAGCGTTGGCTAATTTAACAGCAGTTGAACAGTTAAAACTGTGGCATTTTTCTTGAATTGTTCACATTGGTAGTTTGAATGCTCGACTTTATTGCATATTTATTGTGAATTGTTCCGTATACGCTCATGACAATTGATTGATTGATGAGACTGTGAGACCAAGCGCTTGTCACGAGTTTCGGTTAACTCCGGTCTTATTTCATATCTTGATCACCAAAAATCAAATTTATATACACTTTATTTGACACAAAACTTTAAAATTTATACAAATTAGATTTTAAAAAAATTGATTAAACATTACAAATCAATTGAATTAACCGTTTTATGACCAAACTTGTTCCGTATATGCTCCTGACAATGATAGAATATTCGGCTTACCAATTTCACCTCGGATTTCAATTGGGATTGATTCAAATTGATTTCTTGTATTTTAGGTAACTGGGCGTGTTTGGGTATTTAATTCAGCAATGGCCGAGTATGTGAATCTTCGGTTGCACAATAAAGTATTTTATTGTCTCCCGCTGTAAATTGATCCATTAAATCTTGTCCCAGTATCAAACGCACCTTGATAGGATGTATGTATCAGCAAATGTTTTAGAATAGCTCACTCGTTTTTTCATTGGTAATACCGCCTTGTCGCTTAAATGAATTAACATCTTCCTTTTTGCTGTGATTAATTAAGTAAAATTTATATCTAACGCCTTTTTTTTTCTTTGTCACTTTGAGAAATTTTAATAATTTAGTTATTTTTATTGTTATATACTTTATTGTATAGTTCTAAGTGAACTGTATATCTTTTTCTGCTGATCAGGTTTAATTTACTAAACTTAAATTAACTTTAATTTAATTTTATAGAGTGGAATTCATAAGCTGCTTCACCAATGATGAAATAGACTTTAAAAGACTAGCTTTTCATTAAAAATCTTGGCAATTCTAGACGAAAAATGTAAAGAAAAAAAATCCATCATTTCAATGTTTTAATTTTAGAAGTAGCACTTCCAACAATTTGTGGCTATATTGGCTGAGATGCTATATATGAGTGAAAGGATACTACAAGAACCAGAAATATGCATAATTACGTTGGGTCTATAGAAATAGTTGCTACACCTAATAATAATTAATAATTTCATTATATGAATGAATACATCAAGTTACTGCAAAATAGAGTACGATCCTCCGTTTTGGGTCTTTTGGGTGATTCAGCCAAAAGCAGATGGTAATATTTCAGTTAATTTCGTTGGATGTATGAATGGTTACGGTTGTTTACCTTCCAATTTTAAATTTCGTTTAGAGAGTGTCTTTGTATAGTTCTTTCAAACCAGCCAATTTGTTATACCATTACATTATTTCTAATGTGTAATATTTGCAAAATACTCAAGGCATATTGTAATGGGTTCAAAGCTCACAGGTAACATTTCATCATTGTGTCACATTGAAAATATCGTTTTTACCAGTATGTTGGTATAGTATTCGTTTAAGTGCCTCTGATTGTTACCTGTGCACATAAAACTCAATAATATACGTTGATGGATTATCAAGGATTTCAGGAAACAAATAAAACGACACCCAATTCCCAATTATGCTATGCTCTGTATTATATGCTTTTGTCTATGTACTTAGGCCATTAATGAATGTAATTTTTTTAGTCGTGATTGCAACAAAAATGTAAAAAAAACGGTAGAAAAGAATGAGAAAGCGATGTAATTTTCGATTTTATTTGAGTTAGAACTTCACGCTACGTGTTTCATTTGGAAAATAATGGCTTTCCCATAATCTTAAATTTGTTTTTTGTTCTTAAAAAATATATAAACGAGAATGAAAGTAACAAATAAAAAAGAGAACCCCATAAGATGCGATGAGTGTTGAATAACAATAATGGATATATATATATATATATATATATATATATATATATATATATATATATATATATATATATATATATACATATATATTATATATAACATATACATATATACTGTATATACTGTATTTATTTTTTAACGACATGAAACATGATGGAAAATCGATTTTCAAGGTATATTACGATATATTTTCGTGATTTAGATTTTATGTTTGTGGACCGAATGAATTGGTTGAAAAAAATTCTATACTTGTTGAGCAAAATGCTTGAAAAAAGGTTACCCATTTATTTAAATACACAACATGACAATGGCATTGTTATATATCCGTATAAATTTGAATTAAGGATAAAAAAAAAATGTAAGTCTTCAAGGAGCTGAATATGAATATTATCATGTCCTTATGAAATTATCACATTACCTACTCGACAATATTAACATATACAAAAGTTTATGCATATCCTTTATATTTATAAGGCAATCACATATTTTATCATTAGTTTACTATGGCAATAATATACAAAAACTATAATTTTTATAATCGTAAATGATTTCTAGCACTAAAATTAATTATAATTTCTAAGGAAAAACAATTTTTTTAATTGTTAATTAAAATTTTACCTATATAATGAAAAATGTAATGCACATACATACTGTAATTTTGTCATATATTTGCGTCATAGTTTAACTCTTGAGGGATGTATATAGTACATAATTAGAAAAGTGTATATGATGTATACAAATTCTTGAGTTAATACGGTTTGACGTGCGATATCCGCTTAGACCAACTAAAAATATAAGAAATATTTAAATAATTCATAATTGGAATTATGAATCTCTCATCAATGTTTTTACTTTTTTATAAATTATCTAAAATACGAGGGTTGTAAAATAAGTTCTAAGTATCGTGGCAAAGGATGTTGCCATAATTTGAATTGACATTTCTATCTAATGATTTAGAAAATCCACAATATGGTGATGAAAAAGATTTTTGGAAAATTCATTATTTAAACCAAGGAACAGCCTAAAATTATTCGACCAATTATTAGATCAAATTATAGAAGTTTTTCCATGTCCAAAAATACTTACAAAAATAACCCCAATAAAGTTAAAGAGATGATTCGGCAATGGTTAAATTTATGGCAAAAAATAACAAAAGTTTAGTGTTAAATCATATTCTAAGAATTTGATCCTTTTTTCGAAATAATCTGAAGTAAAGAAAATTACATAATAATATTAATTATGTATATTATGTATAAGCTTATAAAATTATAAATACATATTTATGGTATCGTATACATGTTAAAGTGTCAATGTTTCCTTGGAATAATTATCAAGGTTTATGCCACGAGCAGAGTGTAGAAATCGTATTCTCAGGATTTTGTTTGATTATTTTGTCTAATGAAAACATTTCGTCTAATGATCACAGTTAGATATTACAAAGACTTTCACGTAACAACCATATTTAGGATAACATTTTTTTGGCCCAAGGTGAAAAAGGCTGTTTTGGGTAAGCTATTTTTATACGCGCATGCGACTAGCCAAACTGTCAATCAATTGTATTCATGCGCCCACTGATAAAAACCAACTCCAAGATAAAACTCATTTTCGACAATTTTAATGATCTGAGGTGATCCATACCGGAGCACGACCTCAGAAGTGATTTGTTACTTTAAGCTTAAACCGCCAAAAACACACTGACTTACATCAGGTTTGTTTGGATTTTCAGCAAGCCTATATAACTCAATCCATCGGGATAGGTTATGGTTTGCATTCCGATGTCTGGGAATACCTAAAAAATATGTTCGTTTATGTAAAATGACAATAATACAGTAATGTTGTGTCAAAGTTGAGAACAAGCTATCAGGAATTTTTGAATTTAGTTCTAGTTCTAGTACAGCAAGCAGATGCTCTGTCTTCGATACTTTTTAACCTCAAGTTAGAATTTTTATTTCGTCAAAGCGAAACACCTCAGGACCACATGTTGTACCACCAGTATAACCAGGTTCTAGCATATACAGATTATATCTGTTTAATCGGACTGAACGGCAATTGTGTTAAAAAACTACTGGATCCACTTGTACAATCCGTGGCATTCGTTGGTTCACCATTTTGCCGCTCACTGGTTTTAGAGACTAAGATACAATGGGCTTTATAAAGTATTGGTATCCAAACATTTGAAGGAGTAACAAACTTCCGATACCTCGGGTCCCTTGTCTCTCATAATAACTGTGTGGCAGGGCGTTTTAAAGCGCGCCTTGTTCTCTGATGCTTTTAAATATGCTTATGACATCGACGATATGGATTGAGAACCAGAGAAAAAAGAGTTTGTCATTTATTGGAGCGGTGGTTTTCTTAATATCTTCACAATCTTCAGCAATGAAATAAATAAATGGGTTCCCGGCCAAACTTAATGACAAATGACTTCTTACTGTTAAAAGACAATTAACAGCTTAATTAAGAAACCTTCCACACAAATAAATTTTGTCTATTTCAATATATAAATTCTGCATATAGGTAATTAAAGCAACCAGTAGCCAAGTGTATTTAATCTGACTAGAATTAGAATTTCATTATGCTTCCACGAAAACATAACCAACCAAATAACAAATAAAAAATTTGCTACGCCAAAAAAATGTCATTTTATATTTTCCTGACCATAATGTATTGATGAAAATATTTTAGGTGACGTCGTTTTATTTTTCTAAAAAAAATTGTTTAGCGCACGCATATCAAAGGGTTATGCGCCTACCATATTTTTATATGACGTAGACCATAAATATTAAAACTCAAAGTTGATGTCAACTGTTATGACTATGCATTAACAGAAAATTCCTTTTTTTTTTTTAAAACGCAGCATCAGTTTCCTGCTGTTTTAATTATGACATATTTTCATATCTGTGATGATTGATATGATGATTGATTGTAATAATAGAACTGTGATATGTCCTTCTTTCTCATAAGTTTTTTATTAAAAATTTCTCTTAAATGTTTTTGTTTAATTATTGCAGCAGAAATAAGTTGGATCTTCTTTTCTTTGAAATAGTAACCTCGAGCTTTAAGTTTACAAAAGGCGCTCATCTCGAGCTGGCGTCATCACTTTCAGTTGTTGTTTGTGACAAAAGTTTTCAATGAAAATTTTTATAGTTTTTCTAAATTCTGTTATGTCGTTATAAAATATTAATTTTCCCACTTTTTACTGAAAAAATAATTTCCGTACCAATTCCGATGACGATAAAATGATAGTCATTAAGAATAAATTGTCTTAACATTTATCTAAACTATAATTTAGAAGAAGAAAAAACTTTACACTAGACTCAGTCATTCAGATGTGAATATATTATTTTCTATATTCAACCAATTTGAAAATTTGTGTGAAATTTACATAAAATTATTATGATTAACGAATCATTCCATTTCCATTTATTTTACGATTTCTTTCGCTTTTTACGGTGAAAATCTTTATATTTTTCTCATCATTTTCCTTATCCGCACACTTAGATTTTGTTGTAAAATTACGAATGAATTACGAATTTTTTATTATGGTAATATGAAAAATTCTTAATTTTGATTTACACTTTTTTCTTGCTTGTTGAATATAAATTGTTGTTAAGTACTACTGTAGTAGATTGTATTGTGTGTAGTACTACTTGAAGAAAGAAAGGTATATGCTATAAAAAAATTGCTGAAATTAGTATGATAATTTTTTTGCTGGTTCATTTTCCTACTTGTGAACTTTTGTGATTTTTATTTTAACTAAGCTAATAAGTATATAGCATTGCTTAGCAAACAGTAGTACGGTGACATCATTTTAATAAAATTGTGATAATAAAATAGATTATACTGTTTGAATATTAAAAAATTCTTTAGCAGCAATATAACTCAGTGTTCTTCTAGTGCCGCCACCAAATGAAAATTTTAAAAAATCCATTTCTGTTTTATTTATATTCTCGTAAGTAGATCTAATATAAAAAATAAAATTAAGTACTTTCTTATATAATAAGCTCTAAAGCAACGCCTTTTTATTAAATATTTTTTGTTTGGAAAATTCTGAGTATTAAATTAACATTTTCACTTCTATTCGTTTGTGTTATATGATATGATACATATATAAAAATAATTGCACCGACAACTTTTGATTTAACAAAAATTTATACATTTCAGAATACGGCTGAACGGTTCATTACATACTCAAAACTGGTTCAATTCAAATTAGGGATATCCACTTTAGGAGCTCGGAAAATCAGTAGTACTACTATTAACTTTCTTTATATTTACAAAAAATATTTTTTGCGTTAATAAAAACACTCGGTCTGGCTATAATGAACAGCGTAGATTCTCTACTATATAAAGCATAATAGAATTTAATATCTGAGTGAATTTTAACTTTCCTTTTTTGTTCAGTTAATGTTTTTGTACAATTCATTACCAACTTCATGCCATTCATTAATAATTTTCACACACTATTGATCAATTAAACACAAAGTCTTTTCTCAATAAATAGTATAATTCTCTCGGCCAAATTGTTATGGCAAGAAGACACCACGACGGCTCTAATTTTTTCTTCATTTAGGCCCAATTCTATGAACAACGATAAATAAATAAAAATCCGAGAATACCGATTAATCAGCAACCGAGGGTTTTTTTTTCTTCGTTTCTATGAACGCCGATAGAGTATAATTTACGTTTGGTTTTACTGTAGTTTTACACCTTATGATCATAACGGCACATATTATATTCTACTGATTTTTGCGTAGTAAAGAAAATAAAGGTATGTCAGTAATGACAGAACTGGTCCGGTTTCTTAGTAGCCAATATTCAAACTACTGTTAGCATAAGACAATCACAATTATAATGAACTGCTCTGCTTTGAACAGCTCTTAACACCAGTGCGCCACCATTCAAGTGTAATCTGCAAAAAAAATCTCTAAAAACAAAATCTAGTAATGAGCTAATTTTTCCAAGCCGTAGACGGTAATAAATTGGATAAGTGCAGCTTTCGACTGCAATTTACAAATTAACAAATTAATTATTTCATCCCATTGTTGCTCAAATTTTAAAATTGTACGTGTTAATTTTAGTACAGAACTCGTACTATAGGCTTGAAATTTACAACTAAATTATAAAAATATAAAAAATATAATTATATAACAAATATAAAAAATATAAAAAATATAAAAAATATAAAAAATATAAAAAATATAAAAAATATAAAAACTATAAAAAATATAAAAAATATAAAAAATATAAAAATATAAAAACTATAAAAAATATAAAAACTACAAAATATAAAAATGTAATCATTTTTTAGTAAAATACAAAAAAAATGGTAACAAGCTGTAGAGAAATTCCAATTTGATTAAAAAACCAACCATCTTTTTAATTTAAGCGAATATTGTGATACCTAGAAAGGTTTTTTCAAGACATAAACATCAAGTAACATTTGTTTAAATGAAAGTATCCTTGGGTGTTCTTGTAGTATGTCGTAATTAGTATCAAATTTAATTTTGTGTGCTGAAATTTTGACATTTCTTCTTCTTTCGTATTGATGTATAGTCTAGGCTACACTAATGTTTGAAAACATAGTCTGCATTACTCATTTGTCATTGGCTGTGACCATACTACGAATTTTAGTATATTATATCTACTAATATCAGTCTCAGTCAGGAGACTAAGTAAATATAGAATAGTATTATTGGTACTGTGCATACATTTCATCAGAATAAGGAGAGGAGCGAAATCCATTCTATCGTCAGTCAAAAAAAAAATTTAATAATTTATTTAAATTTATTTATCGATTCACACACAGTAGTAGAGCTTTTGATTAAGATATCAAAGTTTGGAATGAAGAAACCAGACCAATTCTGTCATTACAGACTTAACTTTCCTTTTCCTCCCCCAAAAACAAAATACTAGTTATCGATCGCTTAGGTGTCAGTAATCAGGTCGAGGCTGTCATAACTAACATTCCAATCGACTCCTTCGGTTTTGTTATTTGTAACACGGGTGGTGTACGGTGATGCCCAGCATTCCGGAAGTTCCTGGTTCGTCCTTGGCCATACATTCTAATCAATCAATCAATTATCGCTACTAATATCAGTCCCTTAAAAATAATTTATGAACACATCACAAAAAAAATAACGATGTCAGCCGGTTCACACTCCTACGGGTTTGAAATATATAACACAAAAATCATATCTTTAACCTACTTTTACACTAACATCAATTTTTTTAAAATCATCTTGTGTTTCGTTGCCGACAATTTTAAAATTAATTGGAAATTCATCTAAAATATGTTAAATATTATTGGCCATGGAGTCTAGATCGGTTTTTGAAACTACAGGCAACCTAGACGAACAAAAACTGCTTCAACCATCTTCCGTCCGCATCTAAACTTTATTTTAAAATCATAAATTGATAAAATGTAATCATTTTTATGCAGTCTTGTGACTACCAAAGATGGCATACCCTTAGTTAAATCAAAAATCTTAGTTAATGGACTATTATCTGTAAACAATCTTACCTTATTTCCATAAATATACTTATAACAATTTTATTATGCCAAGTAACAACTTTCCCCTCAGAGATCGCCAGACCATCCGTTTAGGATCGGCTCGCAGAATGTTACCGAGCCAGATAAATTGTCCTTTTATTTCATACGAGAACGAAAACAGAGATGTTCATTGAATTCCTGATAACATTGATAAGTGTCGTCATCATCGCGTTTGGCGCCAAATATCAAGCACATTAATCTATCGAATGTCATTAACCATTTTTCATAGTTACCCGTCAGAGTCTAACTCTCACACCCATATATGCCAACGGATCTGATCAACATCTTGTACAACTTTAGCTTGTCGGCATTTGCAAGGTATTTTAACTTTAGCAGAGGACGTAAGGCTTACAGAGCATGGTAACCAGCGACAAGACGCGCTTTAAAACCCCCTCCTACACAGTTATCACTAGTGAACAAAAGTTCCGAGGTATCGGACGCTTGTCCCTCCTTAAAATGTGTGATCAACACTACTAAAATCCATTGTGTCTTGGTCTCAAAAACCAGTGTTTAGAATTAAATTCATTAATTACTATTCTGACGTCGTGCTACGGTATGGATCCCATCAGAGCATCCAAATTGTTGTAAAATGAGTCTTATCTTTGAGCTTGTTTACATCAGTTCACGCATGAACACAAATGATTGATAAGTTGGCTAGTAGCATGCGTAAACGTAGCTTACACATACGATTAACGCAACTGCTTTGGAATCTGAACCAGTCTTTTTCACCTGGAGCCTAAGAAGAAAAACAACACCAAGATTATCGAAGTCGCCTCCACTGTAAAGCAGTGTATAGCCTTGGGACACATGGTCTCCACGTTTTGGCCATCGAGTTTCTTAGAGAGCAACGAGTTCCAATTTATATAATGTATAGTGTCATCAAACGCGCTTTCTTAGCGACTGCACGTTCCACGTAATGTTACTAAATTACGTGTCCGTTAACATAAGCGGACGTCAGGTTCACAAAATGTTCCATATACAAATCAAAAAATAACTTTACCCCGATTTAATTTCAAAAATTATAAATTGTCCATCCAGTCACAACTTTTGAAAAAGAGGTTCTGAACTACCGAATTGACCATTTTTGACACACTTTGATCTAAATTTCTATTTTCATTTTTAAACGGATGACCCTCTTCTGTTTCGCATTTTTTATATAATCTAACTTAAATCGACAAAATCGTTCCACGTGACCCCTACGAGAACAAAATCGTAGGGTTTTATTGTTGTTATTTTTACAAACATTGCCTCTATAGTATACTGAAAATTCTGGTTTTGTAGGCGATCTTTAACGGCAGAATCAAATGAAATTATCTCCTTTCTGGGTGTATGATTTTTGCTTAAATCCAATTTGTTCCAATATTTTCCATATTTACATTATCTATTGACATAAAATTAGCTTTCGCCATTTTGGTGCTATCTGCCTTTTCATCCGTCTTACCGGACTCAATAAAATTTCCTGAAATTGAGCTCTGCTTAAACCAACAATAAATTCAAAGCGATATACGTGTTTGCTAAATTTTGTAACTTTACTGCAAACATTCTTTACCGTTATCTTAATTCCGTTTATTAACTTTTTGGTGTTGGGTTATTGTACTTTTTTAATTGGCTATACGCTTCGTTTCCGATATAATGGATGATTAACTGACGTTTTTTTCCGTCTTCTAGACCATTTATTTCTAAAAAAATTCTAATTTTATAAATTTCTTTGCTTCCTTTTTATATTCATCAAATTCCTCGCCGGGTGCGTATTTCTTAATACTACTCATAACAGTTAATTTTGATTTTTCATCGGTCATTTTCACTTTATAATTACAAATTTTTAATGAACACTATTAATTATATTTTTTCCTCGTCTCCACTTTTATATTGTAAAATACAACATTATTATGTTCTTTGTATTTTTTGAATATAAATAATTGAGCAAGATGTATCTGAGAAAATTTCCGGATTATATATAGAAAATCGAAGAACTCGAAAAGAACCCATAAAATTGCTACATATTAAATATTGCACAAAGGTACTGGATATATTCTTTAAATTGATGTTTTCTTTAATACGCTCTTCTAGAGAGAGCTAACTATTTATTACGAAATAAATAAAATTATGACATGTTTCTTACATTTTTAAGAAGCATTTTTAAATCTTTCGTTAGTCTTTTGAAAAACCTTACACTTTGTGTCCGCTCACTATATGAAAGTTATTGCAGCGATAAAAGCCTTAGTAAAACTTCAACAGCTTATGACCAGGTTTTCCCGAAAAAGTTACTCTGCTAGTAGCTGCTATTAACTTTTTAATTAACTGTGTGTTACATATACCTATAATTTAGGTTTATGTCCTAAAACAACTGTGGTTAATTTTTTTTATTAAAATATAAAAGGATTGAGACTCTCAAAATCAGTATAAATATAAATATTTCTGAAACATTTAAAAAAAATTCACATAGAAATTAATCTGAACCTGTCAAATCTATAGAAATAATATATTTGCATTGTTCATTAATACAAACGTACGAGTAATAGTCATTCGATTCGAATGATCGTTATCTTAATCAAAATTACTACACTGCTATAAATATTGCATAAACTTTTCGAAAAAAGTGTTTTTGCAATAAATGTCAGTTTTATTGGTAATACTGATAATACTGCTATTTCTATAAAGACTAACAATCATAATCGAGACCTAGGTCGACCTACTTGTTTCATTTTTGTTGATTTTAATTTTAAAACATAATTGCAACTATAAAATGTTAACATAAACTTATATGCAACTATAAAATGTTAACATAATGCAGACTTCCATTAACGTTAACAATAAGATGAATAAATTTTAAAGTTAAAAATAAAATAAAACTTGGGTTTTTCTTAAAACTTAATATAACAGAAAACTTTAAGAGTTACTCAACTTTATGTATACGAGTATATATATAGAGTATCTACTATAGGACCACCTTCTAATCGAAAAATTCAAAAAACAAAACACTTCTGTTCTTCTGTTCTCAAGAAAGCAAATTAATTTGCGATTTTTTTTTATTTTTTGCTTTATTGTGGTTTAGCGAAATATAATAATAATATATACGTGTTTTACAGCTATTGCTGGCCCAAACCGTACTAGTAATTTGACTCAAAATATCACTTTCTACAAACAAAAATACTTTCGATATTTTTCCAGGTATATTGTAAAGACTCTTTCGAATGGAAGTTGTCCTCTTTGGATTTAAGCCTTCACGTTTTTTGTTATTAATATACTTTGTTGCTCTACTAAAAGAGGCCGATTAGTTTTACGATGATATCATAGACAACTAGGACAACTACGACATAGACAACGATAGACAACTACGATGATATCATAGACAACGTTGTCTATGATTATATTATAAATATGGAGCTGTAAAGCAATTTTTTCATTTTTGAAAACCCTTAATCATTTTTAGTTTACTTCTCGAAGCTTTTAACGCGCTACTTGGTCTCGTCGCTAGTATCTAGTATTTAGACATTGAAAAGCATCAACATTTATTTTATACGTTTTTATGTGCCGGTCTGATTTGGAAACTAAGCTTCGACAAAACCGATCGGAGGCTATTTAAAAGAACAAGAAATCAGGTTTAATATCAGGTTTAATATTTTGCTTTAGGTTTTATAAATAAATCCACTATTTACCATGGTAAACGGGTGTTGTTGCTGGGTTTTTGATCAATTACTTTATTTTTAACAAGTTTTATATCCTGCTCTCAACCATCGAAAAACCTCCATCATATAGTACATATTGAGTTCCATCTAGTTTTACAACCAAGCAGTAGATTTAACGCGACAATATATTATAAAAATACTTTGCAAATCTATCTCAAGTTATTACAAATATTTTCTACTTCCGATGCAGCAGGATCATATTTTGTATAAACCTAAATAAGTAATAATCGTATTCTCATTCTATACTAAGCATATCGTGCACTTCGAGTATATTTGTATGTTTAAAGTTTTTCAAATCACATATTTTGGGACACTTAATATACATTTATGAATTATAATATAAAGGGACTCGACCAGACAGGACCATTTTAGTTTTATTTTTGTATTAAATAAAAAAATGTAATGACATTTAAGCTAATTTTTAGGAAAATTATGTTGTCTTTCAGCGTCACAATTATATGATTTTGGTTGAATTAGCGATCGCAATTTGCATGTGCGTATCTGTTATTATCGTTGTTTATTTCCTCTAGGCAGTTCTTCGTGCAAATGTTAGTTTCGTAGAGCATGTTGTATTTCTGCGCTATCCCGAATAGCTGATGTTATTTTAAGATAAGTTACCTGTATTCTAAGTGAACCTACTTGTTTTGTTTGGTTGTTGATCTGATAAAGACATGGTTATAGTCCTGTTTACATTAAATTACTGTGCTTACAGTAAAATTATTAAGATTATCATAATTCGAAAGATTTGCATTTCTCCCATTTAAATGTACTTCTGATCGAAAGATGTGCGTTCCTTTTAATTTATGGCGTAACTGTGGTTAAATGTACTTGGTGGATAAGATTACAGTTGAGTGTGTAATTTTTTGGCTCAATATTTGTCTTTTCTAAATGTACAAAATAGTTATAGTTGCTTATACATCCAGTAAAAAGCAAACTCACGGTTAGTCTTTTCGTCCGCCACCAAGTGAGCAATATCGAAATGTATTAACATGTGCCAACATGTGTTAAAACTATGTATTATGTTTCGTCTAAAACTTTGCGCGGGTCAATAATAAAAATAATTTTATGATTTGACTGAAGCAGATTTCACAGAATAGGTTTCTGAATCATTTTACAGTATACACTATATTCTCTATTGCCTGGCAATGGACATTCACATGGCCCCTTTGTTTTGATTATTGAGTTTCTTGCGACGGATAATAAGTTTGGTTTTTCTTAGTAACGTTTCGTTCCACGTATCGAACCTAATCAATCGATTTTATTTTACAAGTCATGTGAATGCTCTCTAACCGCAGGGGTTGATTTTATATTAGCGATATATATATATATATATATATATATATATATATATATATATATATATATATATATATATATATATATATATATATATATATATATATACAAAAGAAAAATCAGTATGTACAACAACACATAATTTGTATTTCCTTAAGCTAAATGAATCACTAAAGTTTTTCCTTACACAAAACAAAAGAAACAGCGCTAAAAGAAAATAGAAAAAATAATAATTTTCTTTAGAATTTGATTGTGTTTTATTAGATTCGCTTGATTAGCTTGTCACTCCTGCTATACTACATTAGTTTTAAGAAACAACAAAAAATTAATTTTCTTTGGTTTGTACTAATGAAAATATAATTTAAACAGAGAAAAACTTTTTATTTGATATCATTTCGGAACTAATTCTTAATTGAAAAATTACTTTTGGTGAATTGCTCCTAAAAACGTTGTGTGCAATGTCGATAAATTGTATGATAATTAATCAACAATCGAAAGCAAATTCTTATATATATGTAGTTACATATGGATACACACACAGCTGTTTAAGATTTTTTTTTTTGTAACAAGAAAAAGGTTATCTTGGGTTAACAACATTGAATTTATCCAAATGATTATTACAGAATCTACCCTAAGAGCAAAAAATAAAAAATAAAAGCAAATCTTTTTTGGATGTCACTTCTAAATTGGAATTTAAGTAAAAACAAATTTGGCCTCGTAAAGAACATACTTATAGTAAGATTGGAAATAAACATGTGTTTCTTTAATTTTACCAACAAATCCCAAAATTAAATTAAAATAACGATGCGATATAATATCTAATATATTTATCAAAATAAATCATTTCTCCAATTATAATTTTCTTCCAAGTGAAACTTTATCGCTTAAAAATTTATTTTTTCTTATATTTCACTTCATCTAAATGACTTATGTACGTTAATAAATTTTTTATACCATAGAACGCAGAATAAAATATAAATTTTCTTTTTTTGCACAAACAGTCTTTGTAATTTAAACGCAAAACAAAAAAAAAATAACAAATGAAAATCTCATTAAAATATGAAAATTTAATAATCATAACAATTGAATTACGCTGATTATCTTATGTAACAGATGAAAATGTAGAAAATGTTGAGGAAATTTGAACCAAAACCAAACTCTTTTTGATCTTAAAATTTTCTTAATTAATTTTTCCATATTTAAACCAAAAAATTAAATTTATTTAACTGTTCTGATCTTAAATGTCAGTTGCCGGCACTCTATACGAGTACCAGGGCTTCTGTTTTGAAGATGACTTGAGCAGCTTGTAATTGCCAGAGAAGTATTGTATTGTAAATACTATAAGTAAATTTAGTGAGAAACTTAAATTGAGTTACAGCCGTGTCAAATTGTAAACTGTGTTCAGTTTTAAAGATTATACTTTAAAACCAGCCTAATCTTAAGAATCTATTTTTGATTTTTGGAAAACTTGTTTATTTTTTAGTAAGGTTGTTTTGTCGCTAGGTCTTAATAATTTATTTACTCATCTATTTACGAATGTTCTTAAGTCTGAATCAACAGTTTATATAACAGTTGGAGACTAGCGTTCTAGTAGAATAATTTTAAGCTCTCTAATTAAATGTGTTCAATGATGGTACAATTTGTTCAATAAAAAGTCATACCGTGCAACATTTTTGATATAAATATATCAAAATTGATATATTTATGCCAAAAACCAAAACCCTGGATAATACTCCTCTAAAACCTGGAAAATACTCCAAAACATAGAAATTTCATGATAGCTAACTAGCTCATCAAAACTGACAAATTTATGCTACAAGCACAAATTCTCTAAAACCTGCAAAGTTCAGGGTGGTCAGCCCACCAAAACTTACAAATTTGTGCCACAAACCGAAAATCTCCAAAACCCAGAAAATTCAATATAGTTAGTATACGAGTGGCAGATATAGATATGACGACGACTCCATCACCAAAGTCAAGCAACCATTGCTTGGGTTAATACAAATTTAGGTGACCGTTAGGGAAAAAATGGAATGGAACGAAAAAATCTAATATATTCTGGTAGACAAGACCTACATGACCAAGGAGTAGGAATATTAACTACTACTAAAGGAAAGAAAGCACTACTCGAATGAAACCTATAAGAAGCAGAAAAATAACAGCAAGGTTCCAGTCGAAAATAAGGAATAGCACATTCAACTTCCCGTTCCGTTGGTGGATAAGTATTTGTGGTTTTGTTATAGTTACCATCAGGGAAATCGTCATTTTGTTCGCCATCTGTTCCATAGTCTTCAAAAATGTCCATCTATTTAGCTGTGAATTTTCTGTGGTTAAGGCTTGCCTAGATGAATCCTTTATTGGTGGTAGGTTGGTGAATTTTCTAGTGATCTTTCTTAAACATTGAAGTAGTGTTAAACATTTGTTGCCTTTTTTTTTATTTTCTTTGCGGTTTCTTCATATTTAATTCGATTTTCCGTTTTATTTGCATAACAGAGCTGTAACTTTAGTTAACGACGTTCCTCAATTTTTTTCAACGTGAGTTCTCTAATCTGTTGCTAGTTTGATTTTAAGTGTTGCTATTACCAGTTGGTGATCGCTGTGTACAGTGCCACTCGAATGTCAATTAAATGGGTTCCGCAAGAAAATAGTAGAGTAAGTAGACTAGCAATAACCTAGAAACGAACGGTGCTAGCCGAAGCAAAACAAGGGGAGAACTGAAAGCAATAGCTCCGAATAGAGTATGATGGTCCAGCCTCGTAAACGCTCTATGATCCTAAAATGGAGATATTATTATATTATTATATTATTATATTATTATATTATTATATTATTATATTATTATATTATTATATTATTATATTATTATATTATTATATTATTATATTATTATATTATTATATTATTATATTATTATATTATTATATTATTATATTATTATATTATTATATTATTATATTATTATATTATTATATTTTATATTTATTATATTATTATATTATTATATTATTATATTATTATATTATTATATTATTATATTATTATATTATTATATTATTATATTATTATATTATTATATTATTATATTATTATATTATTATATTATTATATTATTATATTATTATATTATTATATTATTATATTATTATATTATTATATTATTATATTATTATATTATTATATTATTATATTATTATATTATTATATTATTATATTATTATATTATTATATTATTATATTATTATATTATTATATTATTATATTATTATATTATTATATTATTATATTATTATATTATTATATTATTATATTATTATATTATTATATTATTATATTATTATATTATTATATTATTATATTATTATATTATTATATTATTATATTATTATATTATTATATTATTATATTATTATATTATTATATTATTATATTATTATATTATTATATTATTATATTATTATATTATTATATTATTATATTATTATATTATTATATTATTATATTATTATATTATTATATTATTATATTATTATATTATTATATTATTATATTATTATATTATTATATTATTATATTATTATATATTATATTATTATATTATTATATTATTATATTATTATATTATTATATTATTTATATTATTATATTATTATATTATTATATTATTATATTATTATATTATTATATTATTATATTATTATATTATTATATTATTATATTATTATATTATTATATTATTATATTATTATATTATTATATTATTATATTATTATATTATTATATTATTATATTATTATTTTATTATATTATTATATTATTATATTATTATATTATTATATTATTATATTATTATATTATTATATTATATATTATTATATTATTATATTATTATATTATTATATTATTATATTATTATATTATTATATTATTATATTATTATATTATTATATTATTATATTTTTATATTATTATATTATTATATTATTATATTATTATATTATTATATTATTATATTATTATATTATTATATTATTATATTATTATATTATTATATTATTATATTATTATATTATTATATTATTATATTATTATATTATTATATTATTATATTATTATATTATTATTATTATTATATTATTATATTATTATATTATTATATTTATATATTATTATATTATTATATTATTATATTATTATATTATTATATTATTATATTATTATATTATTATATTATTATATTATTATATTATTATATTATTATATTATTATATTATTATATTATTATATTATTATATTATTATATTATTTATTATTATATTATTATATTATTATATTATTATATTATTATATTATTATATTATTATATTATTATATTATTATATTATTATATTATTATATTATTATATTATTATATTATTATATTATTATATTATTATATTATTATATTTATTATATTATTATATTATTATATTATTATATTATTATATTATTATATATTATATTATTATTATTATATTATTATATTATTATATTATTATATTATTATATTATTATATTATTATATTATTATATTATTATATTATTATATTATTATATTATTATATTATTATATTATTATATTATTATATTATTATATTATTATATTATATATTATTATATTATTATATTATTATATTATTATATTATTATATTATTATATTATTATATTATTATATTATTATATTATTATATTATTATATTATTATATTATTATATTATTATATTATTATATTATTATATTATTATATTATTATATTATTATATTATTATATTATTATATTATTATATTATTATATTATTATATTATTATATTATTATATTATTATATTATTA
Source organism: Tipula confusa (assembly GCA_963556175.1). Lineage (NCBI taxonomy): Eukaryota > Metazoa > Arthropoda > Insecta > Diptera > Tipulidae > Tipula > Tipula confusa. Next base: position 4,909,688 of record OY744475.1, read on the forward strand.
TATTATTATATTATTATATTATTATATTATTATATTATTATATTATTATATTATTATATTATTATATTATTATATTATTATATTATTATATTATTATATTATTATATTATTATATTATTATATTATTATATTATTATATTATTATATTATTATATTATTATATTATTATATTATTATATTATTATATTATTATATTATTATATTATTATATTATTATATTATTATATTATTATATTATTATATTATTATATTATTATATTATTATATTATTATATTATTATATTATTATATTATTATATTATTATATTATTATATTATTATATTATTATATTATTATATTATTATATTATTATATTATTATATTATTATATTATTATATTATTATATTATTATATTATTATATTATTATATTATTATATTATTATATTATTATATTATTATATTATTATATTATTATATTATTATATTATTATATTATTATATTATTATATTATTATATTATTATATTATTATATTATTATATTATTATATTATTATATTATTATATTATTATATTATTATATTATTATATTATTATATTATTATATTATTATATTATTATATTATTATATTATTATATTATTATATTATTATATTATTATATTATTATATTATTATATTATTATATTATTATATTATTATATTATTATATTATTATATTATTATATTATTATATTATTATATTATTATATTATTATATTATTATATTATTATATTATTATATTATTATATTATTATATTATTATATTATTATATTATTATATTATTATATTATTATATTATTATATTATTATATTATTATATTATTATATTATTATATTATTATATTATTATATTATTATATTATTATATTATTATATTATTATATTATTATATTATTATATTATTATATTATTATATTATTATATTATTATATTATTATATTATTATATTATTATATTATTATATTATTATATTATTATATTATTATATTATTATATTATTATATTATTATATTATTATATTATTATATTATTATATTATTATATTATTATATTATTATATTATTATATTATTATATTATTATATTATTATATTATTATATTATTATATTATTATATTATTATATTATTATATTATTATATTATTATATTATTATATTATTATATTATTATATTATTATATTATTATATTATTATATTATTATATTATTATATTATTATATTATTATATTATTATATTATTATATTATTATATTATTATATTATTATATTATTATATTATTATATTATTATATTAATAATGAAATGCCAAGGTGTCTGTAACCTGGTCGATCTAAATATCCTGTCCTTACTCCCAAATATATATAAAAATGGCTATACGCTGGGCCTGGCACTTTCCGGGAGATCATGCTTAATGCTTGATCGTATACTCCAAATCAATCAATCAGTATGAAATATTCACTTAGAAACCCCAAAGTTAAATGTACCTATTTAAAAGTCTCTTAAGCGTATTCCTTTACTGCTTATGAATTTTTTTTATTTCAGTCTGTATACGAGATGATATAATTAGGTGAAAATAACTTTCCTTTACTTCTTGTCTCAGCCTTTTATAGTATATTTTCATTGTTATATAACAAAAGTTATGAGAAAAACGTAATACAGATAATGTTAATTATTTATAATCTTAATGTTCTATTTATTTATGATCATATTTATTCATTTTTATCTCTCGTTTTTTTTTTTTGTCAAAATAATTTCTAAGTTTACAAACATTAGATAATTTGTAGCAAGATAGTAACGCATTAAAAGAATAAGCATAAAGTGTTTGCGTCATCTTGACCAGATTGCGTATGTATAAAATCAAAATAAACAAAACTAATTGTCCATCTAAATATACGTATTATAGGAAGATGACCTAATTTTTCAATTATTTTCGTTTAGCTTAATTGTCACACATTGCTACACCATAAAAATGAATAATCATTTTAATTGCACACCTATCAAGATGATAATGAAACATTTTCTTTTGTCCTATAGTCAAGTCTCTTCCACCCACTTATATCCACCACTTCAAGTTATCTTTTATTGATTTTAAATAAAACCGCAAAGAATAAAAAAAAATGTCTAATAAAAACGAAAATCAATTGAACAACCCTAGAGTATATAATAAAAAGAGACGATTAATCCAATAAAATTACAACAACAAAATTCTAAGGAATTGGAAATTCTTGGAATATTTTGTTGTTGCCGTTGAACTGATTTGAGTGCTTTTAATTAGAATTTGAATGCAATTTTAACTATTGCAAAGTCTGCTTATGGAAATGAGATGAAAACGTACGTGTTATGTTCTCTCATAATTACGACTAACGTAATATTTGTACTACTTTGAGTACCGTGGTGCTACGCAAAAAAGGGAATACAACTAAAACATTTCCTAACGGTAATAAAATAATAAACTGAGCTTTTGAAAAGGTTATAAAGTTCGGTTCGATTAATTAAAAAAAAAATTGGAACCGTTTTGTTATCGTTTCAAACGATTAGTCGACGAATATAATATGCAATATTAATAAAACGTTAAAGATGAGAATAAATATTAATAAAACGTTAAAGATAAGACGTTAAAGATGTTAAAGATGAGAGCACATACTTGTCGGTAACTAGCCTATCCCTATACTTTCATAAGAACTGTTTTATTTGAAGAGGAACACAGTCTTTAGTCTTGTGTATTTTAGAAAACATGCGAACATTTCGAAAATTTCGCTTTGAAATTTTCTTGTATTACTTTAACGTCGTTTCTGTCCTCGCTTATGGTTGCTTGACGTTATTGATTTGGCTTAGTTAGAGCTTTCCATGGTTCTTGAAAAATTAAATGCAACTTGCTTTCTTTATTAGAGCAGCTTTTATTCAAGTTTTGCAGTTATTATCCTCCAAATTTGTCTTCTTTCTTGACAATTCGGTAGTCAAGCTTAAGATTATGTGATGTATGATTTGCTCTTCTACATGAAATAAATTCTTCATTTTAAACTCCTTATTTTAAGTCGATTAAATCCAATTTTAATTGTCTTAACACTTAATAAAAGGATAAAAACCTTTTCTTCTGTAAATTAAATAAAGCAGTACGAATGCCTTCGAAATCATCTAAGAGACTTTCCTGCCCGATCCAATACAGGGCAATAAATCAATTATACAAAATAAGTATATACATTGTAAATGGAAAACCCTTGTTAGTTGCGATAAACACAATAACAATTACTCGAAAATGACAATAGCCGAAGAAAATAAAAGGTTTCCTTTATGACAGTAACAGAAAAAATATTTGAAAAAAAAATGTAAGTGCGAATTGTAAAGGGACGATATGATAAAAAAGGAAATGTAGGGACTTAAAGTATCATTTACAATATCTGGGCCAAACATATTCACAAAATCATATTTTTTATGAAATCGGTAAATAATGAATTATTTGATCATATAAGAAAGGTACAATTTATATAAATGATGAGGAAGGTACATGCTAAAAGGTTAGAAAATTTTCTAGTTTCCAATACATACACATACGTAATCGTAATAAAAAAATTATTTCAAATCGATGTAACAGAAATTCTAATTTTTTTTGTGACTGACAGAAAGTTACCTCATTAAATTTATATCGTTCTCCGAAATTACAATTAAAATAAAATATTTTTTATATTATACAATTTATATAATAAATAAAATGAGAAAATGGATCAAAATGTAAATATTTCGGAAAAAAGTTTTGGTTTCGTTTAAATTATATAAAATTTCCAATATTTTTGTTCGCTCAGATACATATTTGAACTTTTGAATTTTCCATCATATTATTAGGTACACGAGTCATATTTTTACGGCTGTAACATACGCATGTTTCTATAAATTTTAAAGGGCATTTGTTTGAACTTTTAAAATTGTCGACAACATGTGTTATATATGAAGTTGATAGATTTTACGTCATAACTAGAATTAATTTGTGAAATGGAAGTATGATTTTATCTTCGAAAATATTGATGCAAACACAAAAAGGAGGTTACATCAAATTATAATTATGTATATTCTTAATAATCCGGTTTTATATTCTTTGCTTTAAAACGGTTATTCCTTTCTTGTGGAAACCTATTGCCTTCAACCTGCGTTGTGATTCTTAGTACTATTTTTGAGTTTAGTGTAGTATTTTTCCTCTTATATGACGTTTTAGCATGAAGTTTGGCTTGATCACCATGGAAGTTGACGCATATATGTAATTTATTATGGAGAAGGCTTTTGTGATATCCATTTTATTGTAACTCGCCACTAGATGGTGGTGCTGCACTTCAACATCTATACCGTTTATCTGATCACCTTTAAAATTGGTATTCAAAAGTATCTGAGCACGGGAAATATTTTCATGCTGTCCACTTATGTGTAACTCGCCACTAAATTACGCTGCAGCACATCAACTTCTATACCGTTTAACCTATCGTCATAGCATTGCTGCTGCTTGCCAATCATATCAGAATTATCATTATCCGAGAAATATTAGACTACGCCCAGCCATGATTCACCAGTTGTCGTTTAAACACTTTTGGATTATTACCTGATAGATTATGGATAGTCCGTACCACCAAATAATTCAATGAAATTCAACGAAGTAAGATGTAAAATCAAGAAGGCTATATTTTATTTCTGTAACAATTGTTCTGGGCATTCCTCTTTCTTTTTTATGGCTGGTGTGGTGAAACATGCTTTTAGGTTAATTTCAGGTGTCCAACCATTGGTCTATATCTAAAAGGGTGTATTTTTCTAAAAGTAAAAATAAAAACCAAAATCGTTACTAATTTAATTCAAATATTACTATAAAAATGTCAACGGTATTTATTTTTATCTCGCTGAGGAAGTGCCAGAGTAGAATTACAGAAATACGAACAAAATGAAAACTGAAAGCTTTAATTATAGTTAACTGAATTTTACATTATGAAGTCAGTCAAATGTTCGACAGTGAATTTTCAGTGCATTATAAATTAAAAATTGAAGTAACATTTTCAATATATATTTCGTTTGTTTTGTTTTAATTTTTGACTATTCAGTGAAAATTTTATAATGAGCGCCGTTAACATTGCATATTTTGTTTATTGTGTTTAGTGTAAATTTGTTTTTAAGAACTGAAAATTATTTGAATTGCCATCCAAAAAAACAAACATTAGAAGGTCAACCAGACATCTACGTCAACTTTCAGCCAGTAGAACAAACCGAAACAGAGTCTATACTTCAAGAGCTTCTGAAACATCCCAAGAGCGAGACGCACGAGTTAAACACCAGCGTGTACGATAGTACGATACACTTCAATATCCAATATACAGTTTCCGCGAGAAGAAGACTTTATCTAATTATATTAAATTCATCTCCTTACTGCGAAAATGGAAAGAGTCAGTTGTATGGAATTTTACGCATATCGTATACATAATTATTTGAGACCAACAATCTAATCACACCCTGAAGTATCGTCAACTTTTTCAATAATTCATCACGGTAAAGTCGAAAGCGAATGACTCAATTACATTCGTTACAATCAATCGAAGCTTTAACTCGAAGAGTATAGTCATTTGTGAGATGCAATTGCGAATGATGAAACCGTAGTGCAAACATGTGACAAATGGTTATACTTACCGGCTTCGTATATTGAAGACACATGCATGAATATGCTGAGGAGGCTCTGGCATATGTTAGATTGAATGGCAGAAAAGAGGTCTACCACATGTCCATATCTTACTGTGGTTAGTTGAAAAAATTGCTGCCTGAACCAGAAGAAGATCCTGATTTATTTAACATTGTTAAAAAACATAAGATTTTTTTTTTGTGATGGGTTAAAATTTGGCTGCGTATCCTTTTTGTATTTGAAATAGCAAATGTATTGGAAACATGCCAAATCATTTCTCGTTCATCCATAAAAACGGAGTTGAGGCAATTGTATAGAAAAATACAATTTTCGATTTATATACTGATCCTTCGGGTCCAGTAGACATTTCGCTTTTACGTGGCAACCATCTATTTTACTCAGTGCTTTATTAAATACGACCGATCGAGCTTTTTGCTCAAATTTTTCACCGATTTTGTAAATTAACATTTTCTCCAATATTCGTTACAATTTATGAATAATGTCTTGGACTATAAACTTCAACATTATCATTGCCTTATAGATGACATGGTACCTTGTACTACAAAACACAGCCAAAACAATAAAAAAATCAGTTCTACTTCGGTATTTCAACCATGAATTTTAGCAGGAATGAAATTTATCAATTTGCAGAATAATTGAGGGTAACCCTAGTATTAAGCTTTATTTTCTCAAAATTCTGCCTGCCAAAAGTCTCTTTACATTGAAATTTTATGGAAAAAGTTAATATTATTTCTTTTCTTGGGCCATTTCTTGTTACCGGTCGTATAGTGATTGTTAAAGTGTTGGCCTAAACACACCGCGGTCTTGAGTTCGTTCCCCACCCCAACGCCGTGGCCAGTTGTGTATAAAATCGTTCGTTAAACTGACCACCTACAACGATTCACCAATTGTTATAAGGGATCAACTGAAAGATCTTGCAAAAGATTTTAGTAAAGGTTAACTTTGGCCTGTAATGTTGTTAATTTTTTTTTCTTGGACCATAAAACAACTAGAAACCTTCCTGGTAAGTTCACTTATTTCTATAATTTACTGTACATTAACATAAGGCTACATTTACATAAAGCCAAAATGGCAACAAGATGCTACTCTAAATTAATAGTTTTTCAACCGAATCATAATATTAGGCCACTTAAAATAATTATTTAGTTTAACTAAGTAACTTCAATTACTCTTCTAAAGAAAATTAAACAAATTCCGATAAGAATATTTAATTATTTGCACACAACGCCATCTATTGATAGACACTAAAATTAAATTAAATATCCCAACCGTTAGACATGTCGGTTTAGCAAGGTTTATAAGTTTAAACATACTAAAATTTAAAATTTCTTGATCATTGGGAAAATCAGAATAAAAAACGTAAAATTTTAAGTGTATGTGCACCAAGACGTAGCCTTATGTGCACCTTAGTCCTGAAAAATAATAAAGTTAAGAAAATGTTTCAATTTTTGATTCCTTTTTGGAATAAATGAGGCCACACATTTTAATTGGAAAACTCTCTATGTTGTATATAGGACAACAATAATCCTCAAATTTCTTACGACTTTATTTTATTTTTGTAGGAAGTTGACATTTTTTGATGCCTTTTTGCGGTTGAATGATACACAAGATAAGACCTTTTATGGCATAGATCTTTAAAGCATCGATGAAATTCGAAGCATGTAATCAGTAAAGTATATGTAACATTATACATATTAGTTTTTAATTGACTTAATTTATTTAATATGTTTGTGCCTTCTGGAGGAAAAAAGAAAATGAAGGAAACATTTTCCAATTTATTTAATTTGACCATCTGATTATTTACCCAAATTTAATTACTATACATGTCGTTATTTTCATTGAATTACTAATTACGATTCGTAAATAATTTTGACCACAAAATGACAAATTTTTTTTATCACTGACAGTCTTAGACAAATTTGTGGTAACTTTTATGTCTATCTAACTAGATAGCGCTGATAAAATACTTATTGTGGTTAAACTGTAAACGGAATAAATATTCAAACTAATGACCATCTTATTGTAGTAATATTTTAAAATTTCATGAGTACTGACCTACACTCGAAGAAAATACACAATGTCGAAGTGGAGTGATAAAACCGTTGTTCAAATGCTTGAAAGTTTATACAACAACAGTGAATATTCAGATATAAAATTTAAATTTGTCAGCGATGGTGAACAACTCCCAGCTCACAGTTTAATATTTTTAATAAAATCGCCAGTTTTTTACGAACAATTCATAAAGAATGTAAGATGTTCGGAATTTATTGAAGTACCACGACATATATCGTATAATGCATTTACGAATTTTGTCAAATTTGTGTACACCGATAATTGTACAGTGACCGATGGTAATATAAACGAATTATTGGAATTGGCTAAACAATACGAAATGGCGGAATTGAACGAAAAATGTTTAAAGTGGATGACGGAACAGCTTACCGTCAATAATGCTTGCTCATTTTTGGATATAGCATTATCAAAAAATTACTTGCTGCGGGCAAATGTTGTTGAATTCATTCGCCTAAATTATTGTAACGTCGTCGCAACCGATAATTTTTTAAATACAAGCCGAATCGTTGTTGAAGCTATACTTAATATAGAGGACGTAAGTTGTGGACGAGAATTTGATCTTTTCAAAGCGGTTTTTCAATGGTTGGCAAAACAAGAAGCTCAACAAGATAATAAAAAATCTAAACGTGAAATAATGGGAAATCTATTAAAATTAATTCGTTTTCCAACGATGACAAGTGAAGAATTTGCAATATGTGCTGTGATGGAAGAAAACTTTTTGACTACACACGAAATTAGTACGGTATTTTTGGAAATACATAAAAAATTAAAAAATCCTTACGAATTTTCGAATCGTATGCGCAACGAATTATATTTATATTTACAACCGGCCGTATTTACCGCACCGTCTGAACTAATCGTTGGTGATCATCCAAATTTTGTATGGGTCTATGAAAAACCATCGATGGAGACGAAATTTACGGTAACCAAGCCTATAACAATATTAGGAACGCACGTGACTGGATCAAATGTCGAAACCAACGTTCGAGTTTTTGTAATGAATGAACAAAATGGAGTTGTAATCGATGGCATGGCTTTGGTAGGCAAAAATAATTATACCAAAGTTGATTTTAATTTGGCGGTACAGTTAAAACCGAATCGTAAATATAAACTATTGTTTGAGTATGACACCGATAGTACAACGTTTTGGTGTTACCACAGTAAAAATACACCATTGCGAATGACGTTCCCTAGTAGCGATGGTACCGATATCGTGTTTAGTGAAGTCAGCCGGATGTTACATAAAATTTATTACAAAAAATAAATTCTCACAATTTTCTATTTTTTTTTTTCATCTTATATTTCATATATTAATAATAGTATAATTAAGTTTTTATATTCAATGTTATCCAATAAATAATTTAACCGCAATTTATAGCAACCGAGCCATTGTTGTGCATTAATTAATGACCCCAGATAACTTCGAACTTCGCATTAAGATATTTTTTTTTAAATAATTTTTTAAAGTTCTACTTTGAACCTATTGGTTTGATTTTCTTGCACAATCATACACAGAGTTCAAGGTTTATTTCGAAAGGAATTGGGTTTAAGATTTCTACTAAGAACCACTTTAAGGTTTTGCTTTTGGTAAAAGCTCGATTATTGGCTCAGATTCACTCATATTTTCTTTTCCATAAATGGAGTCTAAATCTGCCTTTAATAATGTTGACTGTCAGGAATATGTTTGAAATATCAATATAATTATCTGTTTTAAAATTATTTGTTAGTGAAAGTCGTAGCGTCGTATTTTTAGAATAAATTGACAAATCCCGTGATTTGTTGAATTATTCAATGTCCGATAGACCAATTTTACAATAATTTTGTTCTTCGTTTTTTGTTTCTTTTGTATTTCAGCTAAATTATTTTTGTCTATAGATGAACAAATATCTTCAGACCTAGCTTTAAGATGTTTGTTTCACACTTGTATAGGGTCAGCTAGATGATTGTCAATACCCATAAAGTCTCAAACATCAAGTTTAATCTATACTTGATATATTTTCTGTTACAAATGCTTGAGCCTTAATTACAATTCACAGGAATCATTCATCGACTTTTTTTCTTTTTCAGCTTTGGTTGCATAGATAGATTATATTATACTCTCCGACCAGCCTTAGAAGATGAGATTGTGGATTTTTTAAAAGAAATGCGGTTTGGGATACTAAAAACCAATTAAAACAAAAAACTAATTAAAAATAAATGATTTTCTTAAAAATAGATTTTTTAATTTTTTTGTAACTAAAAAGTGAAATATTTTTATACTTTTTTGTACGAAAAATTAAACGAAAAATTTATTCGTCCAAATTTTCTGTTGTATACCATGTTTTCATGTACCGAGTTAATTTGGGTCTAGGTTTCGTTGAGTTAATAACATGGGTATAGTAGGGTTAATTTGGCTTATGCGTTTTAGTTTCTACCAACTATTTTATTACGTTTTTGTATTATGGTTCCAAAAAACACGATGCACCATTTTGGTTTAAAAATTTGATCACTACTACTAATCATTAAAGTACTAATAAACAGAAAACGAAAAAAGCAAAAGAAAAAGAAATGACAGGCAAACTAACTAAACCCTAGTTTAGTTGAGTTAATTTAGGTTTAACGAAACTCAACTCTAATTTGCTTTTGCATCAAATAAACCTGTGTTAAGGCAGAACTGTACTAGGAATAACAAAAATAAAAAATTAAGCGAAACCTATTTATCTTATTCCATTTTGACATTGTGACTATATTTCTTATTTTTTTATTTCACATTGCGCGTTTTTCTGTGTTCTTCTGCAATCTATTTATTGTAATTTTTTATATGTAAATTAATTAAAATAATCTTATATATCTATTCAATTAGTATCTGTGATAGTATATAAAATAAATGTAATTTTTTTATTTTTAGTTTATTTTATAAAACTGAGGTACCTCAGTTTCTAACCTCACTTTAAGTTTTTTATACAAACAATTTTATTTTATTAACAAAAATCTGTGTTTATACAATTTTTAATAAAACAAAAGTATTTTCCCTTTTTTCTATTTCATGTTTGTTATTTTTCCTAATATTTGGGCGAACAATTTCGCACGTCTATTTTTCGTAAGTGACAGCTAAAATTTAACGAAGATTTTTTATTTTCGTTAATTTTGTTATTTTAAGTATAGTCGAATACATGGAATTCAGTTATATAAAACTCTTGCGTTATGTCTTTTATTTTTGTTACCCTAAGTACAGTTCCACTTTTAACCCAGGTTAACTTGGTCATGGAAACATGCACTACATCCCCATGATAGAGTTAACTCGATTTAAAAGTTTCGTTGAGTTAATAACGAAAAAAAAATTTACTATTTTTGATTATATTATTTTAATTAATATTTAGTTTTCTTCATCAGTCCAAAACACTAAATTGACGTCAATTTTATTTTTGTTTATGTATTCATTTGTTAAACTTCTTTAATCCCACTACTTTCGTTGAGTTAAAGTGAATTAAGAAACTTGCCACATCATGCGGTTGCTGAACAATCTAGTACGACCATGAAAGTATGAGTGACGGTTCGGCTGTGACAACAAATATAAAGTCTCTAAACAATGAATTGCTTGTTGGACCAACGATTCAACAGTAATTATTTAATATTTTATTTTCAGAAAAACACAAGGTTATGTTTGCAGCCGGCATTGTTACGGCAAATTTGGGTTCGAGAAGACGACACTGCATATCAACGAAACCTCTAGTAGAAGTTTTTCGGAAACAGTGGAAACGTATCGACTTCTAACAGTGCCATATGGGGCATCATCCACCCCTGTTTTAGCTACCGAAACGTTACACTAATTATCCAAAGACTATACGAAACAGAATACCCGAATGCTGCGAAGTTTCTTGGAATACATTTTTATGTTGACGATCTGATGTCGGGAAGATAATTTAGAACAAGCTCAACTGTAGGTGCGGCTTTCCATTAAGAAATAAAATGGATATCAAATGACCAACGGTTGTTACATTCAATTCCAAATGTCCTTCAAAAAATATCAACACGAACTATTTAGAAAAGGAAGATGACACTATAATTAAGATTTAAGGTAGCACTTCAAAATCAAGCCATGCATACGAAAAGATCACTATTATCTGAGGCATCACGTTTGTTTTATTCAATATGATGGTTGACTCCTACTAAAATCGCAGTCAAAATCCTGTTTCAAAGATTATGGATGGAAAAAATCGACTGGAATGATCAACTACCACCAGACGATAAGTTTAGCATCATAAGTTAAAATTCATAACGAGATGAAAATATTAGAGGACATCAAAATAAAACGTTGGATGAACCTACAAACATCAGTTAAGTTTGAAATCATTTCATATTGTGAACATAATGGGGATTCAATAGATAAACAGTATGCCTAACAAGATTGAGGTTAAATGGCGCTTTAATGTTTGCTAAGTTAATGGAAGCAATATTCAATTTTCCCTCACAATGCAAACACAACCACAGTCATTTTATTGGATCAACTCACAAATAGTGCTGGATTGGGTATCTAGTCCACCGAGAAGATAGAAAACCTATGTAGCAAATTTAACCTCAAAAATATTAGAAGTATTTTCAGTTCAGACGTATGGTATTTGTACAACCATTCATTGCGAACATGGCCCAAATTGTATTGTCCGGCTCGAGTCGAGCCGGATATAAACCAGCGACAGTCAAAGCATAACAAAGAGATCATTCAAACAGTATTCTCAAATCGCTGTTGATGCAATGTATTTACCAGGGCAAAGCAATGTTTAAATTGACTTAACTAAACGACAATTTGTCAATTTCAAAACATTCGCAGTTGCAAACGTCATCGACCACAATTCACAATTCATAAGTTTGCAAAAATGCCGTCAAAGCTGAGAAATTATGTTTTGAATGTTTTCTCCTAATTTTTTGTTGTGTTTGTTTTATTTCATACGATTTACCCTTCAAAAGAAACACTGATTATTTTGGCAGGCCATATTAAAAAACAATAACATACGAAACAACTAGTCATTTTTTAAGTAGCTTGCTCTTTTAACTATTTAAACGAGTAAATTATAAAACGTTCGCTAAGATATGTATAATAATCGTGGTGGTTTGTTGGCCGTGCGTTACATTTCTCCAGAAAAATCGTTACAGGATGCGTTCTGGACATGTAAAAGGTTTCTTAAAAGCCTGTTAACATCACCACCCTCTAAATCATGTGCAAAATGGCATCTATTTATAAAAAAAATTTGGATAATTACGAATTGGATTGATTCAAACTGTATCACCGTTATTAAATAATTTAATAATAATTTTTTAAACATAGAAAAATTCTTACAGTTCTTATTAATATCATTTGCTTCTTAGGAGTCATTTGCTTAAGGGTACGCTTTCAGATGAATTGATGAATCTGGCGACTATTTGGATTTTTCGGAAATATTAATATTTTTCGGAAATATTATTTTAATTGATCCATGTTTTATTACAATTAAAGGTTTTATGCTTAAAAATTTATGTTTAAATAAATGCTACTGAATTAAAGTGGTTTTCTTATTTTTTATTTTTGCGGGTTGTGTTGCTTCCCCAGTACAAATTATCAAGCGTCACTGATATATCTATATGTATATATATATATATATATATATATATATATATATATATATATATATATATATATATATATATATATATATATATATATATACATATATATATATATATATATATATATATATATATATATATATATATATATATATACATATATATATATATATATATATATATATATATATATATATATATATATATATATATATATATATATACATATATATATATATATATATATATATATATATATATATATATATATATATATATATATATATATTCATAATCTTATTAAATATAACTATTAGGTTACACCCAGTCCAAAAAGGATCTTAATCTGTTAGCCCTGCTACCATTATACATGCCATAACCCGATTTTTTATTCAATTTATTTAGTGTAATGGATATACAAAATATTCAATTAAAATCATAAATAAAATTTCTTAGAAAATATTAAAAAGCATTATAAATAAGCCTACAATAAACAAAAAAAAATGTAAATTCCATAAATTGGAAATGTTATTGGAAAATATTTAAAAATTTTACAAAAATAATAAACTTCATACACCATTTGGAACATAAAATAAAATTATTGTTATATTGATTTTCCCAGATTTTCTGATGTTAGCAGATGATAATAGTCGTAATAAACCAATTTTATTTGTTTGCGCGTAATTTGCAATGTTTTTTTTTTACTCTTGAAGAGCTAAATTTTATGGTTCTAGAAAAATCCAGTAGCACATACATATACACATAATGTTGAACGACGAATAAAAATTTGTATCACTTTTGCTGTCCAAATCAAATCAGAATCATCTCACAAAATTTATCGATTTTATTTTAATTTAAAAAAACAAAATCTAAGTCGATAGTAAAAATCATAAAACGTTCTTATCGATTTTAGTTACATACACATCCTAGAGCCAATTGTATATAGCAATGGTTAAAATATTTGCCCAAATATACAAAATAAAATAAAAATTCGATTCAAAAAGGTCTCTTAAAAAATACGGTAAGTGTCAACTTCGATCTATGCCATAGATTATTGTATCGTTGAACATTAGAAATCAATTTGGATAAACATTTTTTTAGAACTTTTATTGAATTTAATGAGGGTCGAAATAAAAAACTCCCAAATTTATACTTTTGTTTTTGATCCTTCCAGTATATCCTTTATCACTCATTATATTTTTTGGTTTTGTTTCAGCTGTAAGGCAAAACTTTTGTTGTTGTTGTTTAAATATCTAATTAATTTTAGATAAGTTTGATAGATGCACAAAATTCACTATGGTATCATAAAAATAAATAGGAAAATTAAAATTCGATCGATCAAACGATTCTTTCGATTTACTATTTGACATTTACGAATCGAAAACACATTTATGTTTTATGCCAATTTCCAATTTAAAAATGTCTGTATAATAAAAAAAATGTACCAGCATTATTATTGGAATCATTAATCAAAGTACATAAAAACCAAACCATTGCTGTTTTAATATACCACCATCGTGGTACAAAAGCCAAAAATGTGTTTGTGCTAAAAAAGGAAACACGAAGGAAAACATAACACATACAACTCGGTGATTCGACATATATATGTTCAACAACACTTGATATGGTGATTAATGTTTATATCACTATACAAAAAATAATCACGTATATATAGGCTCATTCCGCAAATAAAATTCTAACGCACCCTAGCAATATGTTCTGGAAATCAATTTTTTTTTTCTTTTTTATTCTATACAATATACAAAATTGAAAATTAATTAATTCGGGTTTCATATTGTTTTGTACGAATGTTTGTTTTGAAAATTGATTATGTAAAAAATGTGTCTGGTTTCCATCATCACAAAAATCCTTTATTCATACATTTAATACATTTTCCAGATAAAACAACCCAACAAAAAAATTCGCAAAATTATACTCTATATATAGTATGAATTTGCAAAATGAAAGAAAGCTATTTCTAATCTGATACTCTTTAATCACATCTTTCAATTGGGAAATTTGTAGCGATTGCCATGTTGCAAAACACTTGGTAAATAGTGTGGCTTCTAATCGATTACTTGTTGAATAGACGCAATTATAAACTAAAAAATTCGAATAAATGTACCAGTATACTAGCAGCTATCAAAATAGAAGATATTAAATCGGTTGAAAGGTTATCTGTAAAAAGTGAGAGATTATACTCCAATTGCTTGTTTGGGCGATAATTTTTTAAAACTAATACAATACTGACTAATTAGTATAGTAATACCACATACTCTGCAACAAGCTCTGCAACAGCACTGCAATAACTAACTAAACTCCGAGATGGTTCACATAAAGAATGGCCATAAACCTATGTGCTTCAAATTCACAAATACGGTAGGTAGAACTGAGTAATACAGAGAGAACACACAAATTTGTTAAGTTGATTTTATTCGTAAGTTTTACTCTCGATTCATAAGTAACACAAACAAAATGATTTTATTTATACTTTTAACACTTTCAACGTTTTAAAAGTTCTATGCAAAAACGATTATATATATTTGTATTGGCTATCAAATTGTTACTGAATTGTTTACTGATCTTAAACCACCAAAATCACACCTTAAAATCGTGCCTCCTTTTATTTAACAGGTTTTTCTGCTACACTGTTATAACTCGTCAAAGAGTCGTCGTACATACATGTACTTAGTGTCATTATCAATGCGTCTAATACTAAATAGCTTTGGGGATAACGATTTGAGAAAGTTCAATAAGAAACAAAAGTTTAAAAAGATACAATAAGATTTCTTCAATCAGATACAAAAGTTTTGTTTGACCACCGTATAAATTAGGTCACTTTTTTGAAAAAAACTACATATTGCGCTTTTTATTTAGCGTAGGGTATTATCAAATCGAAAACCAAGGGTTATTAAACGATTTATTACACAAAGCTTAAATTTATCAAAGCAATGTAGTTATGTTGCGTGCCTTGAGAAGACTTTTCGAACTAAACTTTTCAAAATTCGAAGCTTCCGCTACTGTGTCATAGGCAAAAGTTTAAAAGTCAATCTGCGAGGTTACTTTTCTAAGACTTTTCATTTTATTGTGTGACGTGAATTAATGATTTTGTTAATTTGTTTTGACGTTAATATAAAAAAATCTAATTGATTGATTGATTGATTTTGAATGTACTGCCAAGCATTAAGCAAGATATCACGGAAAGCGCCGGGTCCACAGTACACCCTTTTTACATATACTTGGAAGGATATGAAAGGATACTAGTTAAAATATTGAGATCGCTTCGGTTACAGACACCTTGGCGGCCAATAGTTAGTAAATTTTTGTGGGTTAGGGAAAGGAAAAGTATGTTAGTTATGACTTAATTGGTCCGATTTCCCGGTATCCAATATTCAAACTACTGTTAGTGTAAGACAATCACATTTTTGTTGTACTGCTCTACATTCTGCCATCTCTTATCAGCAACTCCAGTGTGCCACCATTCATCTCGTAATCTGCAGAGGTTTCCTGAAAACTAAATCTATTAATGAACTAATTGCTCTTAGCCATAGGCTGTAAGATATAGAATTAATTTTTAATCTGAAATTACAATAATATAATTCCTACAAGCCATATGCTGTAATAAATTGTATTAGTTTTTACCTGAAATTTACAATTAATTAATTTTTACATTTATAAAAATATGAAATTATAAAAATTATAAAATAATATAAATTAGATTTAAATTTTTTGGTAATGTACCAAATTTGAAAATCCAAAGTGCCTAAAGGAAGGGAGCGTAAAAGAAATACAATGCCTAAGAAAGACTGTGCTTGTGCAAAGAGACCCTCTGAGTACAGGAAAATCTGTTCTAAGTGAGATAATCAGTATGTAAGAGAAATAAAAATTAGTCTCAAAACTGTACACAGATGGCTTTGTGAAGCGAATATAAAAAGAAGCCATTTATAACCCAGAAGAATAAAAAACCAAATAAACTTTGCTCGTACCTATTTAGCGGAACCTGCCGAGTTCTGGCGGATAATATTGATTGATTAATTGATTGATTGATTGATTTTGAAAGTACTGCCAAGCATTAAGCAGGATATCCCGGAAAGCGCCGGGCCCACAGTACACCCGTTTTTACATTTACTTGGAAGGATATGGAAGGATACTAGTTAAATTATTGAGATCGACCCGGTTACAGACACCTTGGCGGCCAATAGTTAGTAAATTTTTGTGGGTTAGGGAAAGGAAAAGTATGTTAGTTATGACATAATTGGTCCGATTTCCCGGTAGCCAATATTCAAACTACTGTTAGTGTAAGACAATCATATTTTTGTTGTACTGCTCTGCATTCTGCCATCTCTTATCAGCAACTCCTGTATGCCGCCAATCTTCTGTAATCTGCAATGATACCCTGAAAACAAAATCTATTAATTAACTAATTGGTCTTAGCTGTAGGCTGTAAAAAATTGAATTAATTTTTAATCTGAAATTACAAATTCATTAATTCTTAATATAATAACATAATTATATAATAATACAATTCCTAATATGCTGTAATAAATTGTTAGTTTTGCCCGAAAATTAATAATTACTCTGAAACTAATTATTAATTATTAATTAATTCATAATATAATAATATTATTTCTGCAAGCCACAGGCTGTAATAAATTGGGTTAGTTTTTGCCTGAAATTTACAATTAATTAATTTTTTTACATTTATAAAAATATGAAATTATGATCAAATATTACAAATCAATTGGATTAACCGCTTTAATCACTGAAAATCTAATTTATACATCTTACAAATATAAATATACCTTATAATATAATAAGAAAATAATATAATAATATAGTTATAATAATACAGGTAAAGTATAAACTGCCTCAAAAATTTGGTGATGAACCAAATTTAGAAATTTAAAATCCTAAAATGCCTAAAGGAAGGGGGCGTAAAAGAAATAAAATTCCTAAGGAAGGCTACGCTTGTGCAAAGAGACCCTCTGAGTACAGGAAAATCTGTTCTAAGTGAGATAAACAGTAAGTAAGAGAAATAAAAATTAGTGTCAAAACTGTACACAGACGACTTTATGAAGCGAATGTAAAAAGAAGCCATTTATAAGCCAGAAAAAAAATAAAAAAAATAAAAATAAAAAAAAACCGGCTAAACTTTGCTCATACCTATTAAGCGAAACCTGCTGAGTTCTGGCGGATAATATTATGAAACAACGAATCATTATTTTCTTTAGATGGAAGCTACGGAAAGAAATATTTGTTATTCGATACCTCAATAAAGAGACTTTCGTAACATAACAATTCCAACTCGGCACAGCGGAGGAGGCGAAGTAATGGTTTGGGGTGTTTTAGCTATAATGGCATAGAAGATCTCACAGTGCTGCCGGGAAAAGTTACTTCAAGCACATATTTGGTGGCCCCTAATGAATATGCAATGGTTTCCGGGTGTAAATTGATAAGTTAATAAATTTTTTTTTCAAGTAACGGCTGGTAGCTATTTGCAATTTAATATCAATTCATCAAACATGATACTCCAACCAACAATTTATAAACCAAAAAATTCAGCCACCAATCACATTCAAAATCCTGTCCTACTACTATATCGATACGTCGGGCCAACTGCCCATCCTCAAGACCCCCTAATTATCAGAAAGAAAATAAAAAACAAAAATTATACAGACCAAGATAAAAACCCAACTTTAACATATAAATCAAGAAACAAACAAAACCCACATAAAAAACTGTATATAAATACAAATAACACAAAATATAGTTATGCAGAACTGAAAAACACACTAAAAAACAAACAAATTTTTCCCATACATCACAAAAACAAACAAATATAATTAACATCAGTTGTACCGAGACGTCCGCACATGAATAAAAGACCACTCTCCCAAAAAACAAGCCAAAAACCCACGCTACAATCCCAAGTATACAATGAAACAAAAAAACCATACAAAATCACACGAACACAAATAGACACTGCACACCAACACTGCCAACAAATGGATCACAAAAAATAAACTACAATGCCCCGTACTTACACACACACACACACACACACACACACACACACACACACACACACACACACACACACACACCCACACACACACACAAACACACCAATGCAAAACCACAATGACGCGATCATACACTTCATGACCCGTACAACACTATACCTCAATCATCCAAAACACTGCACATACCCTATACAAACGAAAACACATGAACAATGTAGCTGCACTAAAAAAGTTCCGACCGTTATTGATATATACCACTAATAGCTTATCAATAATAGTCAGAACCCTCCCAGCACAACAACACTGCCCACGTGTTCCCGCCTAAACCACACATGTACAATATTTTAGATAACTGCAACAATACTATATAGGTCACAAAACATATGATAACGTCACTATGGCCCGCACCGGAGTATTTATGAGGACAATATACTGTCATCCATCTTCCATGATCCACCCACTAGCAATGCCGGTGTATACCACACATCTACGCTCATATGATCCTGCATTAATCCTTCACCCCGCTACCCACTCAAAATTACGGCGCGAATTCTTAACTTGTTTTCCCGAAGTAAACAATCTTTCCATTCATATGCAGACAACTCAATGCAATCGATGCCAACTACCCCTATCCACCCCTGTGATGTATAAAACAAATCAACTATTTCCCAATACGTCGTCTGCATAACCACACCTTGTGCCATCCACACTCACATACAACCCCCCATGTAAGTTTTATCCATCCAATGTTCCATACATCAAGCTAAGTCTTCCATTCTAGTCTGTACAACCCCTACTCTCCATCCTCCCTAAAACCAGCAAAACCAGCCCCTGAAGATGGGCAGCTAGCCCGAAACATCGATAGAATTACAAAACAAAACCTTGATTATGATTCGTAACCAAAATATACTGTCCATAAACCATTGGCCGGAACAACACGTTCAATGTACTAACATTAAATCACAAATTGATAAGAACACACTTATTACAGCAAAATAATCCTGCAATCTACAAAAGTAAATTTATAACTAAATTTATTGAATATTTGGGTCAAGTAACTATATACTGGTCACCATAAATATCCGATCTTTATCCTGTAGAGAATCTATGGCATTGCGTAAAAACTAACAACAACTTCAACAATATTGCAAAGATGCTACGCAACAAAATCATTCAATCTTATTGACTACCCTGTCACCTATATTCCAATTTTTATATTTTGTGACTTAGAAATCGTGCATCTCTTTAGAAGGAAGCAACGGAAAATATTATTTTTATTCGACACCTCAATAAAGTTTTGTAATATAACAATGCTAATTCGGCACAGTAGAAGAGGCAAAGTAACGGCTTGAGAGTGTTTTAGCTATAATGGCATAGGAGATCTCACAATGCTGAACGAAAAAGTTACTTCAAGAACATATTTGGAGGCCCTTAATGAATATGCAGTAGTTTTCGGATGTAAAATGATAACAACTCCAATCCACAAAAGTAAATTTATAACTAAATTTGCTAAAGATGTGGACCAAAAAACTTTAGACTGGCCACCACAAATCGCTGAACTTAATCCTATAGAGAATCTATGGCATTACATTAAACAAAAATAACAACAACTATTAAGAAAAACGCACAATGCAAATGTTTAACGAAATAAAACTAATTTGGGATGAAATCCTTAACCAAATTGTAGAAAACCTGATCCAATCCATGCAGTATTACCTTGAAGTTGTTAATAACAACGGTGGCAGTACCTCCTACTGAGTTTACGGGGAAAAGTGAATAAATTTGGATTAGTTCTCTAATTTTTAGGCAACTTTATCATGAGGTACATAGAATCACGAACTACAAAGACTCCCAATCCTCCGTCTCACCAAATGAAAAATCAGCAACTAACCATGACTATACAAAAAAAATTTGTCCCTGTAGTTGTTCCATCAAGCTCATATCCTAATGACAACTTCCGCAGAACAAACCACACCATCTCTGCTCGATACAAATAATCCCAACCACGACTGTATTTGTGTTACCATATATGATTTTTTTTTGTTTTTTTTTTTTTTTTTTTTTTTTTAACAATAAAATTAACGTGTTTCTGCAAATTAAAAAAAAAATTAATAAAATATTATTAAATATTTTATTTTGCAATTTTATCAATGCATCGACGACGCAACTTGGTAATCACCCGTTAAATGAAGCGCATCAACAAAATAAAATCAAAATAACAAAAACAGAAACCTCAACAAATATAATAACGAAATATAAATTACATGCAAGGTCAGAGAATTAAATAAAATTTTCTCTTCGGATGAGATGTATGTACAATTTTCAACAATACAAATAATATTATCATATACTAATACAATTTATACAGTAAAACAAAAACGGGAGATATGTATATAGATATTTTTAATTTCTTTTTTTTTCCTTCGTTCTCTATCGTTTTCCGTTTTTTCAGAGAAATTTCTATTATAAATATTTATTAAAATAATATAAAAAAAATCACCAACGGTACTTATGTACCTACACCAATTTACTTAGAAATAAAAATAAAAAATGCACATTAAAAATGATGCACGGATACCTGGTCTCTGGGAAAACGACAGAGTACAAGTTCCACTTTAACACTTCAAAACCACACACACACAAAGCTACTCAAACCAAAACACAAAAAAAAAACACAAAAAACAACACAACAAAAACAAAAGAAATATAAATAAAAAAAACTAATTTTAAAATTGAGGAGATCGGAAAAAACACGTCCGATCTCTTCAACGATCATCGATCGACCAATATAATAAGCAAATTCTGATATGTTAAAAAATTGTTTGCTAAAATAAATTATTTGAATACTATATATCTGTGACTATATTTTAAGTTGTTAACGGTATAATTTAGGAAAGTTAAAAATTGGCCGCCGAACAGTTGTAGCAGTGTTTAAGGCTAGCTTTGTTTGGGTCGGGAGATTCCGGTTTCGAATCCAAACAGGAAGAAATGTAATAGGGCTCTTTCATCTCTCAATCCATGCAGCATTACCTTTAAAAAGTTGTTAATAACAACGGTGGCAGCACCTCCTACGGGGGAAAACAAATAAATTTGGATTAGTTTTGTAATTTTTAGTCAACTTTATCATGAATTAATATAAAAAAAATCAAATAAAGAAAAATAGAAAAATGGCCGGGTCGTACTCTGTTCGATATAATTTTATTTGTTTTTATTTTCTACCAAGCGCATACTTTTCATTTAGTGCATTTTATTAGCGCATTAATCCAGTGTTAATGCGCTAATAAAATGCACTAATAACAATTAAAATCATTTAAATATTTTACTTTTTTCTAAATTTTTAAAATTTTATTTTACCAATGTGTAGTCGAATGTAAGGAACAGACAAAGGCTTTTGTACTATTAACATCTGTCGTTTAATTACCATCTTGAAAAATAATACAATTTATATCAAAAAGCATGTGTATGCTAGTTTTCAATTTCCAGCAATCGAAAGAAAGAAGGCAATTTTATTTGTTACAAAAACAAATTTTATTTTTCATCATAGGTGACTATTAGACTTGATACACTTTGTCCATGGTTTTATAAATTTCCCGATCTCTTCCAAAAATTAGGTCTTCCGAAACTCTTCAAAATACGAGTTTATTTCAGCAATCATTTCATGGTTTGAGCCAAATTTTTTTCCGCCACGTCATTTCATATTCAGAGATAATCAATACGGGACAATTCTGGTAAATAAGGAGAATGTGGGAGAAATCATTGTTAAATGTGAGTTAAATGGCATATACAAATGTGATCGTACACATACTATTTTCCATTTATTGTTTTTCCCTCTTCTGTTTGGATTATACCGCGGAAAAACACACTGTTTCGGGTGTCCTTCTATCACCGGTATATGGTAATAGGCCAATGTTTCATCCAAAATTTCAACTCGATGCAAAAACTCGGTAGTATTACGAATAAACTTATCATAACATAATATGCTTTTAAATAGGGTTAATACTAATCTATGTGACTAATTATTGACAGGTCTTGTAAATATATAGTTTTCCCTAAAGTAACTGTTTTGTTTAGAAAATAGTAAATATGACAATTTTCTTTTTGATTTAAAGAAGGCCTGGGCTCCTATTGAAATCGATCGCCATCGTTAGGTGTTCGTTTTCGATTATCATCGATCGCAGTTATATACATACGAGTATACAAAAACAAACAAAATCTTCAGTAATGTACTGACGATTTTGATTACGAAAATGAATCCACTTCATACGTAAACGGTTTCTGGCCATATGTAGCTGCAATATTATCGGGGTAGTGAACGACCTATGTCTTATTATTATAATGATTATTATTATTATGTGACCAGAAATGGAAGAATCAGCAAACCACCTCAAAAGTTGGATTTATAGTTTGTTTTATTATGATAAGCAATTTAAATTATGCCAATTTTATGTTTCAATTACAAATGGAAAAAAATGTAAGCCGATTAATGTGTTGCATGCTTGATGAATGATGCCATTTTAAGGCTATGATATTGTCAGCAGTATGATCACATCAATTTATGAAAGCCATTCTGTAATATAAATAAATACTGCAGGAGGAGGAATATGATGTAGCATGTATCATGTTATATTATATTCTTTCTTAATAAATGCAAATAGTTGCAACGGGAACCATTCGCCTTGCGATTCTTTTACGCATCGTGTTAGCGATAGAAAATATTCTAGAATAAATTTGAATTAAAGCGCGTAGTGCAATTTTAAGGTCAGCTTTAGTTTTGAATAGGATTTAGTTCTATTTTAAAAAAATATTATTTTATTATATTAATAAAACTATAGTTTGAATTTTTTTAGTTTGAACTATAAATAAATAATCGTTTTTAATATATTAACATTATTATAGTGGATCTAAAATTTTTATTTTTTATTGACACATTACATAAAAATATAATAAATAAAAATTAAATTATTAATGGTAAAACCGGCAGACGAAAGGTCAATTAGGTGTTAGCTATGTACCATCATACTATTTGATTTTGATCGATGAGGTCGATGATAACCCTTTTATGATAGACAGGAGTTATGAAATAAAGTCATACATTAATACATAAATATTTTCGATTTGTATAGTTTTTAAACTGTCCTATACCATAATTTGATGACACGTGCCAAAACGAAATAAAAATTTGATTTAATTTTCAATATCGCTTCAATTAATCAAATATCGTTACTGTGGGAAAATATAACATTACTTATATGGTCGTATTCATATATAATTGTATGGTAGATATTGGTTTTCATAATCATTTAACATGTTAAGGCTTGTTACAAATAAGAGACAAATGCCTTAATCAAATACCCTAAGGTTTTCAATTTAAAAACGTGTACAATCAACATTTTACAATAGCAACAAAAAACCATACTCTGACATATCAAACACAAAAGTACCTAAATCATATTTTTTAATTTTCTAAGAATTTTCGAAATAACCGATACGGGAAAACGGAAGAAGGCAAACACCAAAAAAAAATTAAATTAAGAAAATCTATTTCCTTTCAACCATAATACGTAAAAAGAAAAATTAACTTTTCCTGGAGTGGTTGTTCGTTATAAATGTTGACTTATTTTTATTGTTCACTGCTGCTGGTGATATGCTTTTTACCAGATGGATTTGTCGTGTAGAAGTGAAAGAATATATTCGTATATACGTATACAAAAAATCGTCTTAAGAAGACGATATTATACTTTATATAGAAAAAGAACAAAAAATAATTTATAATGATATGATTTTAGTACAGATACTTTTTATTTTAAGATAAGTTGTTTATGGTTGTGCTATGGCACAACAAGGCTATAAGATGACAGAAATTGATGACATATTATGATTATATATATATATATATATATATATATATATATATATATCAGCACATTATGATATACACTTGACTATGTGTTAACATCCAAATTTTTGATAGTGAGCCTTTGAACAACACATCCACATTTTAAATAAATCCTATCGTTTACACAATAATACATTTTTTTAATTGATCACATAGAAACCATATCAGCAGTGTTTGACATGTTTGTTTTTTGCGTAAAAAATGATAAAAACATATTTCATAAATAATCCAAAAGCCCAGCTGGTGTTCTATCGCCGTTACAAATTATTACATATATAGTAAAAATTTACTACAACAATCATTCATTACACAATGACAAGAGAAATAAATTTTCCATTATTTATGTGTTATCCTTCGACAGAAAAGTAAAAGAAAAAAAAAGTTCTTGGATTACAGTTAAGTCGTGTATAGAATTGCCAGACATATGTTGGGAAGAAATAAATAGCCTAAAGTTGTATTATCCGTTATTTCACTGTATCGTCAACAGCAGTACAAAATGATAAATTATATCATTTTAGGAAAACGTTTCGACATAGCCAAAAAAGTTTAAAAGGGAGTCAGATAGAAAATAATCTTGTCAAAAATACTGAATAACGTAAGTTATCAATGAAGCTTAAGAATTAAACCTTAAAATGAAGGTAATTTAAAAAAAAATGGACGAACTGCATTTAAATTTGTAACAATTCAAAAAGATTTTTTTTTGTTTTAAAAGTTGGGTAATGAATTACATTAAACGTTTAAACAAAATCACTTCGCCTTTGATGAATGTTCCATTGTCAGCTTGTTGGCCTTTGCAATGCATTTTGACTTTAGCAGTAGACGTAAGGCATACACAGCACATAGTTACCAGCGACGAGGCGCCCTTTAATATCCCAATCCATATCATAAGTGAAAAAGGATCCGAAGTATCGGAATATTGTCACTCCTTCAAATGTGTGGTCACTATTACTAAAACCCATTGCGTCTTGTTCGCTCTAATACCAGTAATTATATATATTTTGTTTTAGACTCATTGATTTTGAGAGTAACGGAAGCTGAGAATCGTACAAGAGAATTCAGTAGTTCTTTAAAACCATTGCAGTTTAGTCCAATTACACAGATCTGAATATGCCAGAACCTGGCTGAACTGACGGTACCAACTGTTGTCCTTAAGATGACCCGAGACCTTATTTTACAAAATAGACATCCAATATTTCAGACATTCAATATTTAATTAATGAATTCACCCTGCTTTTTGAAACGATTGACGCCAGTCTGTGAATTTATAGAAGAAACATTATGTTGTCAAGTTGCCAGTCTGTTGATGCAGCTTTAGAATTAAAAAATAAAAAAGCGCTAACGATTTATCATATATTGTTATATGTATACTGTTTGCATAATGGGAAATAAAATATTTCTCTCTTTTGCTCCCTTGAAAAAGAGAAAACTTTTGCTTGTTACAGTAAGATGGAAAAACGTCATGGGGTCAAACCACAGGCATGGGGTAAAATTACCACTATAACATTA
The DNA here is from genome assembly GCA_963556175.1 of Tipula confusa. Taxonomy (NCBI): domain Eukaryota; kingdom Metazoa; phylum Arthropoda; class Insecta; order Diptera; family Tipulidae; genus Tipula; species Tipula confusa. Next base: position 4,936,454 of record OY744475.1, read on the forward strand.
TAGAGAATGGTTTTAGGTATTCTATGCCGTATACAATTTTTGATTTATTATTTCTTATATATGATTAATTGTAAGAATGTATGTATGTTATTTCATTTTATGCTGGTATCCATAAAATCCTGATCAAAACCTGATGAAAGATCATATTTAAACCCCAAACCTTACTTTCTTTTTAACGAAATTAATTGTGGTATTATTTAATTTTGCAGAGTTAATTAATCAAACTGTAACGAGTTAAATAGTAATAATTAACCGTTACAGTATTACGAAACGTTTAGTGACATACATCACGACATCATATGCTTTTCATGACTAACATGTTAAGCTTGTCTTTAGTCAGTGTCGATGACGATGGCTCCCGATGCCATCGGTTATCTGATGGTGTAGATAACTACTTGGCTATAGCTAGTTTAAAATAGTTACTAGCTGGCATAAGAGCCTGATTACTAATGTTGCATAGACCTGTAAAACCTATTTATTATTATGTATGCTATTAAAATTTATTTACCTATGTTGCTCATCTCCAAAATGTATATTTCAAAATATTTTTCCTGAAAAATGTAACCACGTTTCCTAGCAAAACTAAATCCAATCTCGTTCCACTTGTCAGTTCGTCTTGCGCTTAAAATTTTGGGATTAGTGATTTCATGCGTAACCTTTCTTGGAAAGATCATGCTCATTATAAGACTTTATATTTTTTATTTTACTACATCATAAATACTAAAATTATGTAAAGCTTATTATGTGAAGCCCACGTGAAGTTTAAATTGATTGATTTATTTATCTTTTATTGGAGCACAGATGAAACGCCCCTTTTATAATTATAACTTTGGTGCCTTTTGGTGGAACTAAATATATTCATAGATAATTTCCGCATTGAGAGGGTATTTGTAGGTAATAAATATGGCAGGGTCTTAGTTTAATATGTCAGGGGAGGGATATTAAAGCTTGTCTTGGCACTATCGCTCTACATCTTATCCATGTCTTCATTAGTGTCAGAGCCATCATCTTCCAAATCCTCAATAAAACATCAAAGTTTCATTCGTTCCGATGTCATTCACTTCGGACGCTTATGTCATAACTTCTTCTTACCTGTTAAGCTTCAAGTATATCGACTGTTATTTAACGATCAATCCGTAGTTTTTTGTTTACGACATACGAAATAGACCTCAACATTTAGAAATACGTTTTCTGGATACGCCTGTTACTAGTCCACCGTTATAGTTCATTTGTTTTCGATGTTCACTATCGGATGTCATTATTTTTCCCTTTGTCCCGATATAGTTTTCGTGTATAATCGCACTCTATGCAAGCTGTCTTATATTTTTTTTAAGTAATTTCTAATCCTTTGAAAACCAAAATTTCTTTGGATCATCTTTAATGTTTTCTCAAATCCACAATGTCCCATATCGTCATAATTTAGTTGAGCAATTCTCCACTTGGTCATTCTAGGAATGACCCATTTAATAAACGTATACTATTAAATCTGAAATCAACGGTACTTGGTAATATCCTGATGATAAATCCAAAAGGGAGATGGGTCAAAAGCCATTATAGCATTTACCCCTCAATAACCTACGTACATTCTTTCTACCCCTGTTTTCTTTTTAACTAATCTAATTGGTCTAGCATATGCAGAACTTGACGGTTAAATTATGTTAGTTTAAAGCAATTCATCAGAGGTGAAACTTAGAGTCAGATTGAGTATCTTAGTTTGAAATTTAGAGTCAGGCATATTGATATCAAAAGAGCTCTCTTCGTAAAATTCAAAACATAAATTTCTTTTTTTTTTATCATCCGAACATGGTCCTGAGCAATAAAATTCTGAGCTATTAGCATTGAAGTTTTAAGAAAAGTATTGCTTACTATCAGCGCGTCAATTATTGCTATTAAGCAATTTGTTTAACTTTCAATTCAGTCGCGTTACTATCCGGTCTCATTGTACTTTGGCTACCACTAACAATTTGTCCAATCAATATGTTTCCAAAGGCTTAATCGGTAGGATATGCTTTCGTTAGCAAATTTATTAACTAAAAAATTGGATTTGTAAAAAATATCGTATTGACAGTTACAACAATTAAGTTACTTGTTCTTCTAATGTTTACCCCTTGACCACTAGTTGTATGTTGGCAGAATCTTGTATTTGCAATTTATATTGAAATAACATTTAACTATATGAGGACACATAATGATGGCATCATCATGTTGCAACAAACTTCAAACAAATTTAATTTTGTTATTGTCCATCAAAAGACTAAAATAACTTCTTAATTGAGTTGCTTCACTTTATGCCCAAGATATTTTCAAGTTCAATCGACTTAAAAATATATCTTTCGTAATCCAGTTTCTTCCAGTTTTTCATCATACATTAGATGTAGTACATAATTGTATTTCTACTATATATCTAATTGATAAATGAAAAATTTCGACGTTCCACATAAAGCATTAGACAAATTATGACACTATCACGCTGCTATCAATAATACAAATGACATGTGTTTTTCGAATAGTTTTTTGTCATCGTGAACGACCAGATAACGCGCATAGACGACTCATATTTGATTATCGAAAGTAAATAAAATTAATACATGAATCAACTTTGATTATCTTTACAGGTGGTGGGCAACGAGAACAACACTCTTATATATAATATAAAAAATCAGACGGTACATAAAAGTAGCAAAACATTGAATAATACAGATGATCAGTCTATATCGCTGTATGTTTGTATAGCAGGTGATAATTCACAGTATAATCAACTCAAACAATTTATTGAAGAAACATATCGGTGAGTATTTTAGTTAGATATATGTACTTATTATTGAAATATTTTTTTTTTTTAATTAATTTTAAGTGGATTAGCTCGAATCGAGTGTTTTTCAAGTTCATACTTGAATTTGGACAGTGATTCCGACAGTTTCAAATAATAATGACGAAACGAATTGTAATCAATCACACGAATGATATGCATATAATAGTTGAGTTGTTTTGACTTTACTATACTTGTGAACTTTTTCAAACGAAGTCGAATCAAAATTTTTTATATGTATAAGTCATTTTTGCGTTTTATATTAATGGAATGGAAATTTATGGACAAAACATGACGTTTCATAAAATACAAAATTAATGCTAAATTCGTAAATAATATGTAGTTCGTGGGTGGGTTTCACGAGGTATCCATTTTCACTATAAGGCAAAAGCATAAATCGATTTGTGCGTATATGTACAATATATATGTTTAACACTCATACAATTTTGAATGTCTGCCAATTAGTTTCATATTTTATGTTGTTTTACAGACTATGGATTAGCTAGACGCTAATTTAGTAATTTTTTCAAGCTCCAGTGTGGTAACTTCAAGATTATCGAATTTCCTTGAATTGAAATAATAAAACCTTATATGTTGTATACTAAGCCAACTATTTTGAAGTCGAAGTTTTCCCAACACTGGCAAAGCTACTTCCTAATTTATAGTTCCGACCAACTGTAATAGCTAAGAATTTTGTTTCCATTAAAATTAGAAACCGTTTGGCCGGTTTAACGTCCGACGCGGTATGGCCTCTATACGGAGATGTTGGTTTCATCTCGCGCTATCGATAGAATATAATTAAGTAGGTCGTTTAATTTCAACTAATTTTGTTTTAATTGTGACTACCCTTTTTATATTATCGGTTCCAGGATGAACTTTTACAACTATTCTCAATAGCCACTGTATTTGTATTTATATTCAATAGCCACTGATTGTATTTTGTTGAATGAACAAACATATGTATGCCTTATAAGATTTTTGACCTCAGGCTCTTCGTAGATGTATTCTGAAAGGACCTGCAAGGCTCCTCAGCAATTGGTGTTGTACTTTAAATTTATATTTTGCGCAGACGATGCATTTATTTATAACTTGCCGAACCAGGTTTCGACCTTTGGAAAACTAATAATTTTGTTTAATAATCTGGGTATTTAAATACCAGATTCATCTGGGTATTAAAACCAGTTTGACTTGCTGTAATGCACTTCGAATTTTCTGCCATTGTTTTCAACCTTCATCGCCTGGAATCGAATCATCTCTGATGAACGACAACAACGACAGGTGCTATCCATCCAAAGGGACCGAAGAGACGACTGGCTTCAGAACCTACTATTCGTTTCGTAAATGATTTATTTTTTTTATAATTCTGATGAAAACATGAACTGGTCGATAATTGGATTCGTACCTGCTGATACATCTTTTTCCACGAGTGCAGCGACAACGAATCGATGTTCTCGGAATCTACAAATTATTGAATATAGGGTTGCTTGTAATGATGGTCCAATCGCAGACGTTGTATTGGCAAATCCGACAAAATGTAACCTTAATTTTGAAGTTAAACTTGTTGGCTGTAATTAAAATCCTGTATCGTGATCTTCGCAGGTTGTTTTATTTCTTCTATATGATTGAGTCGGTGATAATCAGTAATGAAGTCTTGGTATAGTCCATGAAACTCTGGAGCGCTTGTTAATTGACGTTCAATTCCTTTTAGCCTTTAGACTGATTTGGAGAATTGTTTATCAGTCAGCTGAAGATTAGGAAAATAATTTAATACTAATCCATCGACTGTTTGACGTGTTAAACTGGAAGTGATTTTTAAAAAGATCGGTTGCAAGACTTGAATGCTTGGAGACGATTTGTGAACTAAGGGATAATATTTCTTCGAAAGTGGATGAAGCCTGATTGGATGTGGATTCAATTTTTTTGATGTGCAGCAATAAGTGATGTCTTCTTCCGCATTGATGACAGTTGGACATGCATTGACTTATTTCATGTCGTTTGCTTATAAGCAATTTTAGCATCTCTGACCTGCCGTTACCCAATCTCTTCGTTTTGTCACATACATTTCATTGAACTCATTTTACGCAAATAATAAATGATTCATGGCAACATTGCTTTTTACATTGGATTTGTAAGGTTGATTTTTAACAATTTGCTCGTTGTGTTCAATGTATTTATTCGTCTTGCAAGAATCTCAACAAAGTTTGCAACCAGAGGATTCTCTAAATCACATTGATTTTTCGGCACATTTACCTAAAACTCTAAAGTCGCGAATCATTTCGTTAGACGTATCCATTAATTTTTTGACGTTGGATGCCGTAGACGTTGTTATTGAATTTTGTACTGGGTTCAGTGATGATAACTCGTATATGGTGCTGGAGAAAAGACCATAAAAGTATTGCCACTCCGTATAATTTCCTGAGAATGGTGGTATGTTGATCTTTGATAATTGAACTTGTGGTAATTGAACTTTTGTGGTAATATTTCCGTTGGAGCATTCCTTGCTGCCATTGATTTCAAACGAAGTCACTTGTTGAGTATTGTTTTAGCTTCATAATAGCTGTCGTCATAAACGTAATTAGTTTCTTCGTTATGATCCAACAAAAATATTTTACCTTCAATTGCTGTGAATTTTGCAATTTGCTGTTCAACTTGGGATAAAAGTGTTTGAAAATCTCTATGTGTCATCATCGACGCACTCACAGTAGTTGAATAACACAATGCAATTACACGAATTAGATTTGTAAATTAAGGAAATGGTTACTTAGCTGATTATGAAATGAGGGGATCGCTGATTCCTGATGTTTAGTTCCACGTGTTAGTTCCAAATATTGAAGTAGATGGCGAATCAAATCTGAAGATCAACTTCATTAATTCAATTAAAATTAATTGCAGATGCTCAATGAGGCGAGCGATGAAATTTGTTACACAAAAGGCAACCTTATTATGATCGCAAAATGCCGAAAATAGGGCTCGATGGACCAATGTTGGGAGAAACCACTTGCCGACGAAATTTTTTTCGAAATATTTTTTCTTCCTTTATTATTTATTAAGGATCATTGGCCAAGCCATTACTAATCCGCGCATGAATTTTCAAGTATACATGTAACTTGCCCATGGTAGGAAAAGCCACCAAAACGTAAAAACCAGCATAAAAACCGCCGGGCCTTTCAAGATAATAAAAATAATACACTAAACTTGTAATATAATTTTTCAAAACCTTCCTCTTGATTCCTTCCATCCCCCCCCCCCTTTTGTTCCTTTTCTCGCTCACACGATAACAAGGCTGGTTTGTAGTGGTCAATAGTTTGTAGCGGATAGTCAATTTTAAATTTACATATTATATATTAGTGCCTTTGATTTGGCATTTAAAATCGAAGTTCCTGTTGTTTATTTAATTCCCATATTAATACTATGATATATATTTCAAAATCTAAGCTTCATACAAATCCTGTTCCTTTTCAATGTTCGTTTTTGCTCATACATAGAACGGTAATTGTATTCACATAGCACATAAAAGTTAAAAAACAAAAAAAAATAAATTTACAGAACGCCACCAGAGAATTGTTACAAAAAGAAAAATTAATGCAGCAACAACATCATCATCATGAATAATATGTAAATCCCACAAAAACCATTTTTTATGGAAATTAAATTTATTTCCTTTTAATACCATTTAATGGAAAATTTATTGATGATTTTCAAATTTTCGTTTATTTTAAATTCTGTTTTTGTAAGTCGTTTTTAATCCGTTGGTGATGAAAACAAAAAAAAAATTTTTTACCATAACCAAAGTTTATTTTTAAATTTTTCATTTGAAGAAAAATTTTTTTGATTTACCTTCGATATATTTGCGCTTAGAAAATGCTACCGTAAGAAACATCACATGATTTGGAAAATACTCTTATCGGACTTGTTTATGTATTTAAAATGTTCAGTTGTAAATAGGACTAGATTTCGTCATTATGTAGGATGATGGCGAATACTTTCCTTGCTACGTAATGGGAAGTAAAATGTCTTATTCTGTTCGATTTAGTATTTTGTCTAGAATGAAAAGATTTTTGGAAATAGGCTGATATGATAATTATGATATTTGTTCGTTGTACCGACTTAAATATAATTATCAATTTTTCTATGTTATTTGCCTTCAATTATTAATAAGCTAACGAGTTTATTGATTTGTAATTACGTAATTTTATTTAATTTAGGGTAAATAATAGATTTATAATGGTTCGAAGATTTACACAGAGGGTAGTAACTATACATTATTTGTAGGTAATAAATAAGATTTTCTAATTTCAGTGTATTAATTTTATAAAATAAAAATAAGGGTGCTGTCGAGTTAATCTCCGACTTAATCTTAATTAAATCGTTTTCCATGCTACCACCCTAGAAGATCGTCTAGCGCTGTGATTATATAATTTTATTAAAATGTACTACTTATCTATAATTATTACAATTACAATCCCTCTCACATAATATATGATAAACTCATTTCGTGAAACAGTTATCCAGCAAAGGATATTTTTTACTACTCCAAAACAAAGCTTAATATAGATAGCATCAACCAATCAAATTTAAAACCTTTCCAGCAAGTATAACCCTATTTAATTTGCACACTATAGGGCCTTAAAATTGTAGAAGGTCGTAAATAGTAATTCTTATAAGTCGGTCACCAGTCGTATAGTGATGGTTAAGGTGTTGACTTAAACAAACGCAGGTCGTGAGTTCTCGATCCCCACCGCTGACCATATTTTTTTTACAATGATCGTTGTAGGTGGTCAGCCTAACTAACGATTTTACACATAATTGATCAAGGTGTTAACTTGATCAATTATGTGTAAAATCGTTAGTTAGGCTGACCACCTATAACCATCATTGTAAAAAAAATATGGTCCTAAAAATCTTGTAAAAGATCAAGGATCAACTCTGACCTGTAATGTTGATTTTTTATTTTTTTATATGAAATTTGAATACTATAAGTGAAATTTTCAAAATATATGTTAGTAAGCAGTAAAAACATTATGATACTCGTATGACACACACAATACTCTTCTTCTGATAACTTTAAATTGCAATGGCTTTCAAAAAAAATATTTAATTTACAGTATCAGGTTCAAATCAGAATTAGAAGGATAATCACACGCAGAGGAGTACTGTAGCAACCATATCTAATAGCTACAAAAAAAAAATAATTATTCAGTTATTTCATGCCGTCTTCTAATTAGAGATGTAGATTATAAATTACTTGTATCATCGGTATCCAGTTAAAAAAAAATATTGCATTAATCGATTTATAAATCATCATCCTGCGTTATCAAAAATATTTCCGACGACATCTATATTAATCATCGAGCAATTGGCGCAGTGGTTAAAGCTGCGGTGTTTGGTACGGGAGGTACCGGGTTCGAATCCCAACGGAGGAGGGTTGCAAAAGCGATTTTCATCTCTTGATTCCGATCGGTGATCATGATAAACACAACTATGATCCGCTGCTGGAGTGCAGAATCCATCCTGGCAATGCAATGTGCAGATGGATATTTAAAGCGAGCCAAACAATTAAGATTGGAAAGTGTAAGAAGTTTTGTATCAAGAATAGTAAACAACGAAAAAGAAAGAACCAGCAAAATATATTCAACATTTGAATAATACAACTGCTCTTCGCTCATTTCAGGACGGTTTATGTGACCCTATCAAAATATTAGTTAAACCTTTGTAGATTCACTCTAAAAAATTTCAAAAGCCATTAAAGAAGAGAGCTCTTGTCAAGAAATTTGTACCAGAGCTAATTTCTTTCACAAATAAATCTAATATCGTAAAATGTCAGTTATGTCAAAAACTCGTTAAACATCCAATAACCAAATGCCACCACAATATTGCCCACAAAATAAAATTCGACAAATCGTTAATATTATTGCAAATTCTAATGTAAATATTCGGAAGTCCACTCGAACAGGACTCAATGAACACGAATGGTCGAGTAAATTCCGCAAGGCGCAAGGAAAGACATATATGAGCCAGTCGATCAAATACTTCTTAATGTTATAATTGAACCTTTACGTAGTCCTTAGAACTCTTTTTTCAAAAGTGGTACATAGTTCCCAAAAAATTCGAAGACAAAAATGTTAAACGGTTGAGAATGTTGTAGATTTTTGAAAGCTTATTAACGTTACTATCAGCGATGTATTTCTTCTTCCAAACTCGCACAATTGGGTAATTCAAATTATTTCTCAACATGCTTGGCTGAATTTGATAAAACCCAAATTCCACTTGCACCATTCGATAGTACCAAAACTACCTTTAGTACCCTATTTGGTCATTACCAATCCCTTTTTGGCATAAAGGGAGCTCCATCATGAATTCTATTTTAACCGGTTTAAACGGAGTTAAGTGTTTTGTGAACATGGATGACATTATCGTTTATATGTGGTATGCAAACCTTTCGAAATTTTAACCTTAAGATTTAACCGAAAAATTGAAAACACTGGTGAAAGTATAAATCCTGATCCTCAAAACATATCAGCTAAATTGAATTTCTTAGGCCTGTATCTTCTAAATATGTCAAATTATTCATTAGTATAGCTATTATAGGCGTTTTATACCAAATTTTTCACATACATATATAACAGAGCCCATGACAAGATTTTTACAAAAACGCGTTCCTTTTTCTTGGGATGAGCTTTGTAAAAGGCTAACTTCATTCCATATTCTTCAGAACCCAGTTGCAAGTAATGTTGCAATATCCGGAATTCTATGTTAAATAATGCAGGTAAAAAATACAGTACCATGAAAAAAGTTCAGCGGTTGCTTAGTTTCTAAATTTTGGTGATCCAGTTGTTGCCTTACTATTACTTTTTGACACAAAAAAGTAATAGTAAGGCCATTGCTCTTAGATCCCCTGCCATTGCTCTTAGATACTTTTAAGTAAGTTCTGCACTTGTACTTTTCGTTTATTTTTGCCTTTGGTTTGTTGCCGATTGTAAAAGCCACCTGCTATCTAGAAAAAGTTTCTGGCATTTTCGGTGTTGATACTGCTGGAAATTAAAAGTTGAGACTTATACATATTGATATCTGACATTAATTAGGACTTTATCTCTTTGGTGGTTTTCATTTATTTTAAGAGAATTAAACGCGTTCGCAGCCAGTTGTTGTTGATATTGAAATGTGTCGACGTAGATTAAAACTTTTGTGAAAAAAATATAAACTGATAGTTTGAGCTAAAGTCAAATAAAAAACCCGGATATCGGCAGTTGTTTCATTAAACCCCTCTACAGAATTTAAACTAATATTTTACAAGTTTAACTAAATTTGTACATCAATCAATTTAATTAAATATTTTAATAAATTATTTAAAATAATAATTCTAATCGGAAATCAATCATTTATGTAGTTAAACTTTTTTAAAGTAATTTTGTGGCAGCACGACATCATTTTTGGAATAAAATGATCAATTTCGATAAATTTTAGTAATCGTGACTGGGTTTCTAGTATTAAACTATTATAACATTTTTTTGTATTGTTGTTGCTGTTGTATATAAATGTTTGTATTTTAATTATTATAAATTGAAAAACTAACAACTTCCTAATGTAAATACGTAAATAGAAAATACAATTTTGAAATGTTAATGCAAAGAAATTAAACCAACATCAAATGGCGAAACTAATTTAATTGAAATACCAAAGTGTCGTGTAACAACTATTATATTGATATCATAAAAATAATAGATTATAATTACTATCTCTGTATATATATATATATATATATATATATATATATATATATATATATATATATATATATATATATATATATTTATATATATATATATATAAAGCTGTTGATTATTGCATTTGGAACTATTTTACTGTTCAAACTGTCATTAAAAGTTACAGATACTTGAGAAATACGTTTATAAAGATCTGTATCTCTATCATAAATTAGTCAGCAGTATTTCCATACAATCATGATTGTAAGAAGGTTATTTACTCAATAGAAGCTCCCATCATACTCAATTTTTGTGTTTCCTTAAAAATTTGGCTTCTGTTTTAAATAAGATGTGCATTCATATGCCTTGGAAAGTACACATAGTATAAAATGTACAGATATTTTTTTTTTTTAAACTAATATATACATCGACCGCTACGTGTTTCATTGATCCAATCGGGTATTTATGTGAAAATTATGCTAGTTTATGTAAAATAACAGATATATAAAATTGGTATAAAAATTTACCGGATCCACTTATGCGATTCTTAGTTTTCTTTGGTCTAAAAATGTAAGACGTAATGGATTTGAGTAGTGATAATTAAATAGCTACATATCCCTAAACTTAGCTTCAGTTATAGAAGAGTACACCATAAATAAAGAACCATACATCACCAGTTAACATGTATGAATATGATTTCAGTTATACAACTTATACATCTTTATAAAATAAATTATGAAATTCGAAAAAATGTCCTTTCTCATAAATTTAACTACATAATATGTGAAGACATTTGCAATAAATCTAGATGGATGCAATTATCAGATATGTTTTAACAGCAACGATATATATATATATATATATATATATATATATATATATATATATATATATATATATATATATATATATATATTTATGCTTACATACAAACATACCTGCACTATATTAAGGTGACCATACGTGCTCCTTTCAGGAGTACTGTACTCCCTTCAGCAATAATGTACTCCTGTAATTTTGTGTACTCCTTTAAAATATTTGTACTCCTTGTACTACTTCTTATTCTTTTTATAATACAATTTTTTAATACTCAATAATGTTTTAAAATATAAAGTTTAGTATGAACATAAGAAAACGTAAACCAATTTCTCGTAAAATTTATTCATTGGGTAACACTCATTTTATTCATGTGTTTGATAGCTCTGTGTAAATTTCTTCCTACTTTATTTCAAACGTTAAATTTATTTAGATACATTTTTTATTGAAGTGGCGATGGCGCGAAAAACAATATCTAGGCAAACAATTTGTACTAGTAAGAAATAAGTGATCAACATTTTATAGAAGACTCGTGATACAATTAAAAAATGTATTACTTTAAATTTTTGAAGAAAAATGATAAGACGAAAAAAATAAATTTAACGAAAATTTAAAGAAGAAATTCCCATTCTTAATAGAAATTTAAAAAAGTAAAGGTCCTGTTTTAAAATGTAATATATGTAGAGTAGAATTTAATATTGCTGTTGGAGGAAGAGCTGCCATAAGCAAGCATTGTCAATCTAACGACTCGATGCAATAGCGTCGTCAGTAAAATTAACAACATACGTTCGAAACACTGCATTTAGTTCGGTTGAAAAAAATTTAGCAATTGCAGGAGGAACTATGGCATATCATACAATTGTCCACAACCAAAGTTTTCGAGGTATGGATTGTACCTCCAAGCTAATTAGAAAGCTTTTCAATCAAAAATTTTCTTGTGCCTGAACGAAATGTGAACGAATTGTTGTAAGCGTGTTTAAAGAATTCTCAGATGAGCTATTAGAAAAAGATCTTGAAGAAATAAATCACAACGAGATTAAGCCCTACCCTATTTTAATTAGATATTTTAATCTCAAAATGGGTGTTCAAATTGAAATTCTAAAATTGGATTCTATAGAAGGCAAAACATCTTAGATACTTTCGAAATATATATGTGATGTGGTTAAAAAACAATTTATTAGATAAATTATTAGCACTCTCAGCCGACAGTACAAATACCAATTTTGGAGGATTTCGTCGAAGAGGAGAAAATAATGTTCACAAAAAAATTATGCCCATTTTAAATAAGCGTATTTTAGGAATTGCAACCCAAAGGATGCACACATCCTATCAAATGTAATCAATACAGCATCTTCTGTGATGAGTATCGATGTTGAATCGATAATACTTCAAATTTATCTTCATTTTAATCGATATACAATAAGGGTGACGATATACAATAAGGGATTTTGCGCCGAGGCTTCCGTTGTGAATAGAAAAATTTTAGGTTTCTCAAAAGTTAGATGGTTAGCTCGAACACCTGCTATTGAACGTATAATTACATTATTTGAGCCTCTTCGGTCATATTTTCTTAGTATAGAGAAGTGTCCTAAAATTTTAAAGGATTTTTTTGAAAACGAAGTTTCAGAGACCCTGTTAATTTTTATTCATAATCAAGCCGTATTGTTTAGTAACACAATTAAAAAGATAGAAGGAAATTATATTGCCCTTATTGAAGTGATTAGCATATTAGAAGAATTGAAAGAAATGTATGTGTACAATCAATAATAAAAAAACTCGAGGAAAGTAACCCTTCAATAAGAAAGAAACTCACAAATGAGATGCTAATTTTTTTTAAAACGTGTTCCGATTATATAGAGCAATGGACTTTACGATTAAAGGATTCTAATTGTTTTGAGTGGACTTTATTACGTCGAAAAATTGATTGGCCCGTTGTTCAACAAACCATAAAACTTCTTGATTTAATTAACATTTGTAACAATAGTATAAATGATGCTTTCTGACGAAATAAGAAGAGTGAATATATTTTGTGGGGACAATCAAAAATATAGTACTTGGGCTGAAAATGGAACTGAAATTGATAAAAAATGGATAGAAATATTTACATTTTTTAAAACAGAAGGAATACCATTTAACAATTTTAAGATTATTATAGAACTTGTTATGTGCCTTCCTGGTACTAACGCAAGTGTTGAGAGAACGTTTTCAATTATCAATGATTTTTGGAGTTGCAAGAAGTCACGGTTATCCATAGAAGTTTTGTCAGCAGTAATTACTACTAAGGAAAATCTAAAAAAATTTTACCTGCGAACAATTTGTTAATATTCTTACAGAAAACGAACATTTAACGAAAGCATTACACGCAAATAATAAATATGTAAGTGCAATTTTCTAAATATTTATTCACGATTTTAGAATATTACTTATTTTATAATTATTTTGCTATGCAAGAAGCGTATTTATAAGACTGTCACTGAAATTAATAATTGAAATACTGTGCAATAAAAACTATTTTTATTTATTAATACAAATTTTAATTATTTTTGATCTTTGTTGTAGTAATTTCTCAAAAAAAAGGAATTTATTCATATTTGTAATCCTTTATGCTTCGAAAAGTCTGGTCACCTTACTTTATACGAATACGTCTACTTCACTTTGCAAGACGCGCATAAATACGTTAACCACTTGCTGCATGTTTTTCATCGTAATTTTCATTATATTAAACCAAATTCATGGTAAAATGTTTTTCGCCAATGTCTCTATCCCTTTCCCGAAAATAAAACAACATATTTTTATGCTCTTGTTTATGTTATACATACATTGCTTTTTGTTTTTAGTTATTTTTAAATTTTCATTACAAAATAACTTACATATACACATAGAAAATTAAATATTGCACGTTTTTCACCAAAAATAAAGAAAAGAAAAATTTTTGTTCTAAAAATGAAAAACCAAATACTAATAGATTTATATAGTGAACAACAACATACAAATTTATAAACATATCATAGAAGAAAAATATGAAAGAATTTTCCAATTTTCATTTCATGTTGTTGTATAGTGTGTGTCGCGTGGTATATCAAAGGATGGATATGGAAAATGTTGAAATTCAATTAGGAAATTCCTGTTTTTTTACACAAAATGTTTATCTAAGCCGCTCTGGTCTAAAAATTAGGATATTCGATCGACCAGGGCTCAAAAATATAGAGTTCCTTTGATTTGTTGGTTTATAAAATTAATTTTTTTGTTTATATATTGGCGCTAGGTCCAATCATTAGGGGCAATTTAGCCCGATTTCTAAAAATTTTGTTTAATAATTTAACAATTTTATAATTTTGTATGTACTTTAGAAGCTTTATAATGTTCAACGTCCTCTACAACACACATTTACTTCCCTCAAATGACATTTATGCAGATATTTCTTCGAATTCCACTATTTAGTCTCACTCGCTCCATTGTTCAAATCATTGTAGTGCCTTCTTTGGTGATCTTATTTTTTTCAAAGGTACACTAGTCCACTCAAAGGATTTTTTGTCTTTTATTTGACACTTTTCAACATATTCATTTTCCCATTTATTCCGCAGATTCATCTGAAACATACAAAGAATATCTCTAGCATCTATAAAACCATATTTATTCACCCCCTCAATCCAGCAACTCTTTTTTGCAATTATGAATTGATCTGAGCGATCCCCTCTCCTAGTTATCAAAGTTAATTCACTCAGGGAGTCGGAGAGTAAAAGAATTACTCTTTCTCCCATCATTCATTGCCGACTTGCTTTCATTTACTCTAAACGTTTTCTCTTTTTTAGTGCTGGAATGCAAATTCCAATACCCATTCGATGATCACTTACAGTAGCATACACTTCCAAATGTGCAAAAAATTTTATTTGCCTTTTGTAAAATTCTCTTTTAACTGCTAATTCATTCACCAATGCTTTTGTCGTGTCTCCAAAATATAACCATACTATACCAGATTGGGGAATAGTTGGAACCACTTTATGAATTTTGTTGAATAACTTCAGTTAGGTTTTTCTGAAGACAGTTCCTGCCTACAATCTGGCTATCATTTCATTCATTTATATCGCATTATCTTTCACAATCATTTGCACAGTTTCACTCATGGTGATCCACTCTCTTTTATAATTAAGAGGTGAATTACCCATTTCAGACAGGATGAGTTTCTCATTTCGATTTACTCGCCGTTTTGATAACATTCAGTCTGCTCTTACAACTATCAGTTATTTTCATCATTTTCTCGTATTTACACGCAGATTTAAATCAGTCAAACAGTTAGTTACTGATCCACACATTCTTGAGCTCGATCCTATACCGTTTTTATGTTTAGACCTTGACCCATTATTACAAAGTCATCGCTGTAAGCTGCGGAAACACTTGTCCTTCTGAGTTTAAGCAATAAGCATACAGATTGAAGAGAGTAGGTGAAATTTTACTTTCTTGCGGAAGTTCACTGCCCACCTCTCTCTCTAACCTGCAATCTCTTCCACTCACAATTAATTAACGTGCGTTCATAAAATCATACACCCATTCCGTGGGAAATTTTCCGTGGGAAACCCCGGCTCAAAAGTACCTGATATAGTTTTCCCGTAACCATAAAATCATATGCTCGTTCAATGTCCAAAAATTCTGCCATAATTTTCTTATTTTCCTTTCGCACTTCCTACACAAACTTTACCACATATTCGTTGAAAAAACCTAAAAGTGGTTTCCGGCAATAGATTACTTTCAATTCATTCGTTCACCATACTATTTATCGTTCATCATACTCATTATACTATTTATTTGTTGCTAGATTTCTATCCCGATCTTTTTTAGGTATGGGTACCACTCTGTCTTCTTTCCACTTTTCCAGTATCTAAATCGGTATCAAAATCCAAATTTACAATAATTTATAACTCACTCGATTAGTTCATGGAGTTGTTCTCTATTCATTAGTCTGACCCATTTCTTACCATTCATGATAGCCTTTTCTCGGTTAACGACATTCACCCTACCTATAAATGCTTTCGATCATAATCTCCTCCCAAATTCTCATCAGTTCCATTCCAAGAGACTTTGGCTAGAACGCTAAACATTAGAGCATAATGTCTATCACATTAACATTACCGAAGCCCTCGGCTTTTGGGCTAGATAGAAAATTATATTCTTTCTTCCTAAACGTTTTGTCTTTCACTTCCATTTACTTTATACCTTGATCAAATTAGATCACTTATTACAGATCGTCTGGACTTAGGAAACTGTAACTTTTGGCAGTTCTCCTTCTTTCTGTGGTTGTTGTTGTTGTTGGCATCGCTTTTGTTGCTGTTTTTGTGCAATATTCTTGTGTTTTCAACTTCGTTATTGTTGTAACGAAGCCTTACGCCGTCACCAGCCAAATCGAGGACGCACGAATACAGCACATTGCATTGCTCCAGCCAGCCTGCACTGACACGGACCATGGTTCGGCCCATGGATTCTGCACTCCAACAGTGGGTCATAGTTGTGTTCATCGTCATCACCGATCGCAATCAGGTGATGATAAATTCCTTTTGCAACCCTTCCCTGTTGGGATTCGAACCTGGTACCTCTCGTCCCAAACACCGCAGCTTTAATCACTGCCCCAATTGCTCGGTTTCTTCTATTCTTTTTATTATAAATTATTTTTCTTCACCTTTACTAGCACTGAAGAAAATTCTCCCTCTTTTTAATAGATATTTTTCCTCTTAAACCCGACATCTGCCCACAGGCAGTTACCATACACAAAGCGTACAGCAACATTAGGTTTAACCTGTATCCGGGTAGGTACTTTTATTTATTACTGTTAAGTAACAAAAATTACAACTTAAGATGGAGAAACAAAATAATAACGGTTTTTCTTTATATTAATTTATAAAATTACAGCCATGAAAGAATATTGGTTGGAACTCACTCCTTCCTAGTTCTTATCGATTGATTGTCATATTGAAAATCAATAATAGTTGGTCACTGCAAAGTTATAATATAGATTTACAAATATTGTCGCTATTGAAAGTCATGAGGACCTTTGAAACAAATACATAGATATTGGTTTCCTCTTTCTGACAACGAATCGATGTAGTGCTGCTATTAATTTTTCCGTTGTCAGATTACTGATGACCTCGAGATGTATTGCACGAGTAATGAAAAAAGACGAATACCCCAATCTATGAATTCAACGTAGTCTTGCATCTAGTGCTAAGTCCAGTCACCTGCATGGACTACCGTGAATTGTTTATGAGGTTTTACTCGGTCTGCTGGTAGGCCACCAATGACCGTCTTTGCGTACGATTCCAAATTAGTCAATGGATGGTGTTAGAGCCGTAAGAATATCAACGAATAATGTTTTTTAGATTGCAAAACCCTAACCTTCTCGGCAAATGGTTCTCTTGAAGTGTTCTGTAGAAGTGTGTGCTTTGTTGGCCAGATTTGTGCTGGGAATCTAGATGGATTGATTGATGAATCTGACGCAATATTTGACGATTCGTTGTTATATCAGCTGTAATGAAGTATAGCCAAGTGAAAGATATAAGGATTCACCAAACCTCCTATACGTTACAGTTTGACCGATTTTTTTTTTTTATATTTAATTTTCTTCGTTTCATTTTAATTCCAGATACGTATTAGGTCATCTTATAACCGCATTGGATTTATATGAAGAGAAACGTGTACGAGGCCAATGCCAAAATCTACTGCGAGTTGCTAGACGTTTGCTCGGTAAAATTGCTGATATTGGTCAATTGTTGCGAGGAGTTATGACCGAAGCCAAAGAATTAGCACAAGCTGAACGATGCTCATTATTTTTAATCGATGAATACTCTGGTGAGCTGGTTTCTAAAGTATTTGACGGGACTGAAGGATCGCGTGAAGTACGCATCGAAAACGGTAAAGGAATTGCGGGACATGTTGCAAAAACGGGAAAATTATTAAATATTCGCAACGCATATCAACATCCACTCTTTTATAAAGGTGTTGATGAATTGACCGGGTTTAAAACTCGAAATATTCTTTGCTTTCCCATCTGTGATGAGGACAATATCATAGGTGTAGCACAATTATGTAATAAATTAAACGGATCACATTTCGATAAATGTGATGAAGAGGTTGCCACGGCATTTTCAATTTATTGTGGGATTAGCATAATGCACTCATTAGTTCATAAAAAAGTACAAAAAGCAGAGGCACGACACAAACTATCACAAGAATTATTATTGTATCACATGAAGGTAAGACATTCGGGTTGAAATAAACTAGGAGTTGATTTACACATTTAGTACTTTCAGGTTCCTGAGCACGACGTTCAAATATTACTCGAGTCGATCAATTTAGACGGTGTGAAATACGATCAATTATCGTCGTTTTCATTTAATCCACGCGAAGTAGATACACGAACATCGATTAAAATGTCCCTTCAAATGTTTTACGATTTAAATTTTCATAATATTTTTAAAATTCGTGAAGATAAATTATTAAGGTTTTTACTGTTGGTGAATAAAGGATATCGTGACACGCCATATCATAATTGGACTCATGCGTTTTCGGTTGCACACTTTGCGTATAGCGTGATGAAAAATTTAAATTTAATTGAACGTGGAATTCTCACCGAACTACAAGGCTTATCATATTTGGTGTCATGTTTTTGTCACGATTTGGATCACAGGGGCACAAACAATTCATATCAAATGCATTCAAAATCGACACTGGCACGACTATATAGCAGCGAAGGCAGCGTCAATGAAAGGCATCACTTATCACAAGCGATATGTATATTAAACGAGCAAAACAGTAAAATTTTGGATACATTAAGTACGGAACAATTTAAAGAATGTATTGGATATCTGAGAGAATTAATTTTGGCAACTGATTTGGCACAACATTTCCGAATATTTCGAGAACTTGGTGCACTAAACACGACCAATGTACATCAAAAACCACGCTTATTGATGTCACTTTTGATAACATGCTCAGATCTTAATGATCAAATAAAACCATGGCCGGCCACACACAATGTTGCCGTAAATATTTTATATCAATTAGATTTAGTAAACTTTTTTCTAAAAATTCCTTTTCATTTTAGGATCTAGTGTATGCCGAATTTTTCACCCAAGGCGATTTAGAAAAGCAAATGGGGATCTCACCTCCCGAAATGATGGATCGATCGAAAGCGTGTATACCCGATTTACAAATAGAATTTATTGCAACTGTAGTTCGACCCACCTTCGAAATTCTTGTAAATTTATTTCCTGACACATCGGAGCTGCTCGACATTATTGATGATAATCGAAAGCATTGGGAAACACTAAATACAGCGCTCCAAGAAAAGAAATAAATAAATCGAAACGGATTTTCAAATAATAATAATTTTAAATAAAACAACAAAAAATACTGGTTTATAATTTACTTTGCTATTTTTAATTATAACGGTAATGGTTAATTAATTTTATACTGCAAATCATTGATGTGCGCCCTATGCAGTACGAAAAATTAACTTTTAAATTTAGTACAAGTATTATGGATTTTGTAAAACGTACTAGATTTTTCTAAAATACCAAAGACACATATTATGTACATTTAGAAATAACTTATAAATAATTCGAAAAGATGGCACTAACTGCTGAATTTTGAGCAAAATTATTTTTTATGTATTCCATGCCAAGTGAAACAACTCACTTTGACAAATTATAAATAATTAAATTATAAACATAAGTAAACTGTACGATAAAATGATTAAGAAATCATAAGAAATATACAACAATTCGTCTACAAACAGTCAAACATAAATTAAGCAAAAGTGTGTACTAAATTTATATTGTCTCGGCTAAAATGATATTTTTAAATGGTATAAATACTTTCACTCCAAATTTATGCAAAAAATCGTTAATGAAAAATTATTGGTTGACTGTAAAAATTAGAAGTATAATATTGTAATTTTTATTTCTACACAAGTTAAAAACCGATAAGGATAACTAATCTTACCATACTCCATTGCGAATAACAGTTAGTATAAAAATTTCAAGGTAAGTTTCAGATAGAATAATTCTTTGTAATCTTATTCAATTATTGAAGTATCATAAATAAAAATCAATAGCACCAATATCATGAAATTTAATCAAAAACTAAGTAGTTTTATTAATACTGATTCGAAATAAACTTAAATCAGTTCACGAAGAAGGGGTTAGCCCACAAATTTATGAGTTTTCATAAAAGCAGAGTAAAACTCGTAATAGTCGTCCGATTGCGATGAGTGATACCTTAATCAAAAGCTCCCGACATAAGCGTAAATTCTGCTATAAAATATCTGTACATTTCCACAAATCATTTTTTTGCATAAAAATCCAAGAAGGGGTTAGCCCACAAATTTATGAGTTTTCATAAAAGCAGAGTAAAACTCGTAATAGTCGTCCGATTGCGATGAGTGATACCTCAATCAAAAGCTCCCGACATAAGCGTAAATTCTGCTATAAAATATCTGTACATTTCCACAAATCATTTTTTTGCATAAAAATCCAAGAAGGGGTTAGCCCACAAATTTATGAGTTTTCATAAAAGCAGAGTAAAACTTGTAATAGTCGTCCGATTGCGATGAGTGATACCTTAATCAAAAGCTCCCGACATAAGCGTAAATTCTGCTATAAAATATCTGTACATTTCCACAAATCATTTTTTTGCATAAAAATCCAAAAAGGGGTTAGCCCACAAATTTATGAATTTTCATAAAAGCAGAGTAAAACTCGTAATAGTCGTCCGATTGCGATGAGTGATACCTTAATCAAAAGCTCCCGACATAAGCGTAAATTCTGCTATAAAATATCTGTACATTTCCACAAATCATTTTTTTGCATAAAAATCCAATAAGGGGTTAGCCCACAAATTTATGAGTTTTCATAAAAGCAGAGTAAAACTCGTAATAGTCGTCCGATTGCGATGAGTGATACCTTAATCAAAAGCTCCCGACATAAGCGTAAATTCTGCTATAAAATATCTGTACATTTTCACAAATCATTTTTTTGCATAAAAATCCAAGAAGGGGTTAGCCCACAAATTGATGAGTTTTCATAAAAGCAGAGTAAAACTCGTAATAGTCGTCCGATTGCGATGAGTGATACCTTAATCAAAAGCTCCCGACATAAGCGTAAATTCTGCTATGAAATATCTGTACATTTCCACAAATCATTTTTTTGCATAAAAATCCAAGAAGGGGTTAGCCCACAAATTGATGAGTTTTCATAAAAGCAGAGTAAAACTCGTAATAGTCGTCCGATTGCGATGAGTGATACCTTAATCAAAAGCTCCCGACATAAGCGTAAATTCTGCTATAAAATATCTGTACATTTCCACAAATCATTTTTTGCATAAAAATCCAAGAAGGGGTTAGTCCACAAATTTATGAGTTTTCATAAAAGCAGAGTGAAACTCGTAATAGTCGTCCGATTGCGATGAGTCATAATTTAATCAAAAGCTCCCGACATAAGCGTTAATTCTGCTATAAAATATCTGTACATTTCCACAAATCATTTTTATGAATTTGATTAGTGAAAATATATAAATATTTTATAGTAGAATTTACAGTACTTGTGTCGAGAATTTTTGATTGAGGTATCACAAATTGTTTACAGTAGAAAATTTAAAATTCAACCGCTCATTCTATCAAATGAACCAAGTTCAAATCTTAACCCTTATTTTTAAGGGATATAGGTCTATTGTCAAAATCTATTCTCAAACCTGTTAATTAATTAAAAATAATATGACAAATTAAATTGAAAAGCGATTAAGATTTATATTAATATAACTCCGAATAGTTATATCTACTCAGTGCTTAATCATTTAAATAAATTTTGAACTATTTTACTACTGTTTTGGTTAAAGTTTATTATTAATAAATTTAATTTTAAAATTATGTTTTAAATTATAATACTGTTGACTCTTTGAATAATTCCTTAAATCAATAAAAATTCATTAAATAATGGAATGGCACACAACTATACATAATCTAATAAAATATTTAAGATAATTTTAAATAGAATTGTACATAATTTTCTTTATTTTAACACTTGAATATATACATCAATCTAAAATGTATAGTTTTATTCCCAATTAAATAGTCAAATTATAAATATAGTTAGAAAAAAAGATAAAACATTTTTGAACTCCAAATTTTTAATCAGATTTTGCAATTATGTTGTTCACAGATGGTTGCAAAAAATCATCGATTATAGCCTTAACCATTTCATTGGTAACTTCGTGTAGACCTTCGTAGTCACTAAAATATAAACAAAGGTTATGTTCATTATTCAAATATATTACCGTTAAACAGTTCTAATTTACCTATTCCCAGGTTGGCCGCACATTTCAGCATAGTACTTAATTTTTGGTTCAGTACCACTGGTACGTAATGTTACAACAACGCCATTTACAAATGTAAATGTAATCATTTGACTAGATTTGCTGATAGGCATAAGTGTTTTGCCATCGGGCTGTGATGTATCAATGCCGGTCGTCAAATCTCGTATTGTTGCAATTTTGTATTTACCATTAACGATTGATTCAGGATATTTTCCCGGTTGATTATCCCAATTGCGAATTCGTTCGAATATTTTAACGATTGTATCCGGGTCATAGCACAAAAAGTATGAGGATGTTGAGAAATGATAGCCGTATTTATGATACAAATCGTCTAATTTATCATTTAGCGATATTTTGTCAACAAGTTCCAAATAATTTGACATTGTTGCCGCATGCACAGCTGCACTAACACCATCTTTGTCAAGAACGTTTGGAGAAATCATATAGCCAATTGATTCCTCGTAGGCAAATAAAACAGTTTTATCAAGTTTTCCCAGCTCAATAGTCCGATTACCCATCCATTTAAAACCAGTTAGCGTCTCTTCGAAATTAAATCCAGCAATTTTTCCCATCGATTTTAGCATTTTTGAACTTACGGTACTAGCCAACATATAACATTGCGATAAGTCACCTTTGGGATTAGCCTCTTCATAGCATTTCATTGTCCACCAGCCAAGTAATGTGCCTAGTTCGTTACCATTAAATATTTTCCAGTGTCCATCAGTTTGTTTTTCGGCCAAAGCAAACCGATCCGCGTCTGGATCGTTTGCAAGAATAATTTTCGAATTAATCGAATCGGCCAACTTAATCGATAACTCTAAACTGGATTTACCTTCTTCAGGATTAGGAAATTTTACCGTTGGAAAATCAGGGTTAGGGTCTTTTTGCTCTTCAACGGGAACGATTTTGTTTAAGTTTGCTTCGGTTATACCACGGTCTACATATGGAAATCCGACCCCGTGCATTGCAGTATAAACAAATTTACTTTTACTTTTTCTATTCAGTTCTAAGAATTTATTTGGCAGACGATCCAAAAGCCTGGAATAATATAATTCCGACAACAACTCTAATGGATTAGACAATAGATCGGTTGTTTCAAGAATTGAAGTATCCCAAGAAGAATCCAATGGTGTTAAATTTTCTAAAATTGAATTTTGAATATTCTTCTCGTGAATTGATAATATTTGGGCAGAATTCGTCCAAAATACTTTATACCCGTTATCCTCTTTTGGATTATGCGATGCGGTTACCATAACACCGGCAAGACAATTCTTGTCTTTAACACAAAACGAAACAAATGGAGTTGGAACCGTTGTGTCGAACATAAAGACAGGAATCTTTTTATTTATAAAGATGGTAGCGGTTAATTCTGCAAAACGTTTACTGTTGTAACGTCCATCATATCCTAAAGCGAATCCGCGCCGGCGTTGACTTTCCTCGGGATAGCATTTCAATAAATAGTCGACAAGACCCTGTGACGTTTGTATTATTACAAGTTCGTTAATTGCATTATACCCAGCCCGCATTTTTCCTCTTAGTCCAGCTGTACCAAACGACAATCGCGTGAAAAGACGTTGCTTGAGTGCTCCCCATTTTTCTTGTTCAATCAAATCTTGAATTTCTTGTCTGGTTGTTTTATTCTGTAAAAAAATAAAAATAAAAATTTTAACATAAAATCAAATCATACTGCAGTCTATTTGTAATTTAGGTTTTGTTCACAGCCCGCCGGTTGGGTTAGAAATTCTCTAAACGATACTACAAAAGATATTTTATAAAATTATTAGGCAATAAATTCATTAGCATCTATTGTTAGATCTGCTTCAACGAAATTGATTTCCATAAGGAGTGTTAAATGTTACTAAAAAAGATTTACGCCCAATATCATCGACCCTTAAAATCGTTCTTTTCAATTCAGAGTTTTATTCTTTATCTACATTTTTTGGTTGAAAAGCACAATATTGATTAAAACTCGTAAAATGTATCATAATCTTAAATAATATTTTCAATCTACCCAAATTAATTTATGCTTCATAATGGTTTAAAAATGTTTAGAAATTAAATCCTAAGTCTTTTCCAGTCAAAAACAATAGAACGAGATAAATTATTAAAATTATTTGTTCTTTGATTATCCGTTTATATGTGGAAACCCAAAATGAAAAGCATTTTTTTTAATAGGGTGGAAAATGGTTTTCAAAACATTAAATACAAATAAATTTCAATTATTTTGTTTCGTATTTTCATTTTCGTTTTTTCCCTCTCGATTCCATTTGAATTTTGGGGAAAAGTGAAAAACTGTGAATATAATAACATTGGAACATTTATTTACATTAGAATTTGCTTTTTTGGTTTTCCCTTTTCTCATTTATTTTTGTTATTGAACACAACCACCGAAAAAAAATCTGATTTTGTTGCCTTTTTCGTTAATCTGCTAGGATTTTTTTGTTGGGTAATTACGATTTTATTATAAACGTTTTTTTTACATGCGAGCATAGTTGATAAATAATTGTATGACATTGGTTAATAATAGATAGATATGACATTTATTCAAATTAACAAACCCAGAGGTAGAAAACGACAAGTGTTCTTTGGAGAAAAGTTTCAAAATATCAACAAAATTTGATCACATAGTGACTTTAATGCTAGAGCTGGCAAAAATCAGACCGACTTATGTGAAAACATAGATCCGTACTTCCGACACAAAATAGCGACCGATAATGGAGAAAGAATGATGTACTTTGCGGTCACACATGACTTCATTGTGCCTAGCACATTCTTTATGGTCACATTCTTTATGGTAAACCTAACTTACGTTTCAACTGCGAAGGTCTGATAAACGGAGATAAGAAAGTACAATTTTAAAATCTTGTTAGCAGTAGCATTATGGAAACAAAACCCCGTTCTGATGATGTGAACGATCTATAGAGGCATTGTTAACTTCGGTTGTCAGTGCTGCCCAAGGAACTCTAGGTATAGTAAAAATTAAACCCCAAAATGTTTGGTTTGTTGAGGAGTGAGTGTCATCTTCTTCTTCGAGCAACAGAATACAGCCTATAAAGAAGAGCGAATGCGTTTTACAATCGCACTGAAGAACAAAGCGGTCCTTGCTAGGAGAACCGCCAGGCGAATTTGTAGGCTGAAGTCTTAAGAATACAACAACTCAGCAATGAGCGCAGTTCTCTTGGCTTATTTAAAGGAGTTACCGGACTGCACCATACCTTTAGACCTAGGTCTATCGCCATTTGGGACTAGGGTGGAAACCACCGTGTTAGCATCGATGCAGTGCTCGACACTTGGAAGGAGCATTTCTTTGATTAATTCAATATTCAACAAGTGTCAAATGCTGTGTTTGAAAGTTGTCAAAGTATACAGACTGCGGAGATGTGCATAGAGGACCCATCCTACAAGGAATCCACTCTGGCCATGCAGACTAAAAAGAAACCGTTCCCCTGGGATTGATTGCATTAGTATCGAGCTCTTGATATTCGAAGGGGATACTTTGTGGATCTATTTTTTCAACTTTATTCGATTAGTATATGGCAAAGCGAAGTTTGCCTGATGAATGGAAAGTGACTGCCTCGTGCCCTACCTTTAAAAAAGGAGATCGCTCAAAATGCAAAAACTATCGCGTCATAGCTCTCCTTTGCACAGCATACAAATTACTGTTACATAGTATTGGAGAGAATCACACCTCTAGTGGAGGAAATTGTAGGTGACTACCAAGGAGGAGTTCGTCCAAATCGGTCAGTGACTGTTGTTTTTACTGAGGATGATTCTTTCTAAATATTACGAAACATCTCGTGACGTACATCAGATGTTCTTGAATTTCCAATAAACCTATGACTTAATCCATCGGGATAGCCTATTTTGTTTGTTTTGCGATGTCTGTAGAGAAGGACTTGTCTTCTTCTGTTTGTCTAGAACAATACGAAGAACTAGTATGGGATAGAATCCGATGGAGCCAGAATGTTGATACGGTACGGGCCAGCAATGGCCTGTAAAAATCAAATATTTCAATTTTGTAATACTTTCATTATTATAAAAATTAAAACTAAAAAAAATTAGAGATAGTATAATTATCAATCGCTAAATGTATGAAAAATTAGGAATTTATCGGAAGTGTTATCACTATTTTGCAAAGAGAAAAAATAAATGTATCCTGTTTAAAATTTCAACTTTTTTAATCATATTGTCATAATAAAGAAGTCAATAACGCCGAATTTGTTTGTGATAAAACGCATAAGACTTCTTATTAAGAAATTTAATTTATTATTAATATAAATTATGCTTATGTTTAGCTCAGATTGATTTATTTAAATCCTATTTAGAATGGTGCAACACATTACAAAATTTTCGGGGTTATATTATAACCCCGGGGTTATATTATAATTTTCGGGGTTATATTATATTGCGAAAAGGGATCTAAAATATATTTTAAACGTGTCTGATGTTTAAAATTATTAGTCATCTTTTTAAACATCAATTTCAATTAGGCAAAATTGCGGACAGACAGCAGTACGACACTCGATGCGTAATAGCCGATTTTCATTCAACGAATTTTGTATCTTGCAAAAAATTATGCAAGCCAAACAGAGAAAAATTTCTTCTTGTAAAAATAAAAAGACGAAACCCGAGATCCAAACCCACAAAACTATTACAAAAAGATGGACTTGATTTTTACAAGATGAAAAGTTTATCCTTTTTGTAGTAAAAAACATAAAAAGATACCGAGCAATTGGAGCAGTGGTTAAAGCTGCGGTGTTTGAAACGAGAGGTACCGGGTTCGAATCCAAACAGGGGATGGTTGCAGTAGGGATTTTTCATCACATGGTCACGATCGGTAATCACGATAACACAACTATGTGACCCTCTTGTTGAAGTGTAGAATCCATGGGCCGAACCATCGTCCATGTCAGTAGAGGCTGGCTGGAATGCAATGTGCAGATGGATTTAAAATCGAACCTGTATTCGTGCTTCCTCGATTTTGGCTTCGACTCCAGAAAAAGATTGCATGGTTTATAAAAAAAAAAAAAAAAAAAAAAAAAGATACTATGTTTTGGTCACCCATATAGATGAAAATAAAATGTTATTGCAATTTTACCTTTTATTTCAATTTTAACAAAATTGATTTCAAGATCAACTTCTTCAAAATTCGTTGAATGTAAATCAGCTATTAGTCTTTGAGTTTTGATTGTAAAGTTGGCACATAAAATTCATTCATACATAATTTAAGTTTCGCAAAATAGTAAATATTATGCAAACTTTGTGGTTCGTGCAATTAAAGAACATTAGTAAGTGTAAATATTTAATATAAAATTCTAAAACCTATAACCTATTTAAAATAAATGGGAAAAACAAAAACTGTAAGGCTTAGCAACATACCTCCTAGAAGAGAAAGTTCTGGTCAAGTCATTAAAACATAAAAAGCACAGTTAAAAAACCAAATGTTACATAAACTAATTTGGAACTCATTTAAAACCTTGATCCCTTCGTTAAAAATAAAGTATTATCAATGAGCGACCAAATCTCACTTGCGATCAATGAAAAATTAAGAAACGATCAAGCAGTATTTAAATTAGGATAAAGCTGCACTGACTACATCAACACAATTAGTACCATCAACGAACAAATCAACAAATAGAAGCCTCATTTAAAGAGCATGATCATTGGTTCATTGAAAGTTCATTGGTTTGATTTAGTAGACTTAGCATATGTTTGTTATGAAACAAATAAGATTATCCTAATCGAGCCTTTTTTTGATATGTTTGACCAAAATATGTAACATCTTATCATCGAAGTGAATGATATTTGTATTTATTAGCGATAACCTTTAGGTTCATATGTGTTTTTCAAACTTTATGAAAACAAGTTAAACGATGACGTAAATATCTATTTCCAGTTGTTAATTAGTTAAACTAGAACCATACTTTTATTAGAATTTCGTTGAGAAAATATTTCTCAATTTCGAGATATCGAGATTTTTTTTTTTTTTAAGTTTACTCGCCTTTGTGTGTCTTATCCTTATATCGTACAGTAAAATATATCCAGTAGGATGGAGGATACTTTGCTGTTTGGTAAATATTACTATTTCGCAGTCCACTTTGATCACAAACTTAAGAATTTGATACATATACAACTATTTTCTACTATCAATTACAAGTTTATAAACTGACCTTGAACTTGAATCGAATAAACTATAGTGTCTGGTTTATATACTCGTCGTAATGGGCAACTTGACATTTAATGGGACTTGGGCTCCATTTTTGGCCCCAATTGCTAAAGCTGGCGATGATACACGAAACGCAAAATCATTGCATATATCATATAGTTCCTGCTGGTAAATAAATTACGTTTCCTGGAACTTGATATTGAGGTTAATTTAGTCTTTTGACAACCAACGGACCTTTTGTAACGTAACCATAACTAGTGTGCAAATAGTTTTACTTCAACGTTTATATTCCTTTTTTTCCATAACAATGTTTGAAATTCAAATTCAGCCACAATATTGTGGAACATTAAACCAACGTTTAATTTGTCCTTAACAAAACCATCTGCGAAACACATTGCAATACGAAATTTCTATCTTTTTTAAAGAGACAAATAAATGAAGTTGAACAAGTAATTATTAATGACATTTTGGCAAGCTTTTAGCAAAAACAAAAGAAATTTTACACAAAAAAAATTGAACACGTGATGTACAATCAAACTGAAAAACATGTTGGAAGGCCCAAAATTTCCAAAAACCAGAAAAAACGTGATAGAATAGAATTTATTAAAAAACGCGAGTTTTAAATTCATATACTCTGATCTTGGAAAATAAAACATTATTGGAACCAAAATTTTGATGTCTCTACAGTCTTTAGACCAAAGTTTAGTTAAGAACTCAAATAATAAAACCTTTTTTAACTGACAGACTTCTTTAAACTAATTACAATTTTAAACGTGGTTTTTACAAACCTTTTTTAAGTATTCTAATCAATCTAATCATCGATTTCACAAAATATTCGAAAATGAAATTTTTTAGACTATGTCAGACGATTTTGCTAAAAGATGGAAAGAAAAAATTGCTTTTAGCAATAAACTTTAGTACTTTTATACCATTAAACTGAAATTTGTGGTTTTTCGAAATATGCCTCCGGAGCTTAAAATCGATTATTTAGATTTCCTTCAAAACCCAACCGCAATTTTTTGCGGTTGTTTTGAGTATCGAAAAAATTTTCGAAAAAACATTATCTTTATCTTTATGCTTTGCTCATTTTATCATTGTAACATTTTTACAAAAAAACCAAAACTTTATCTTATAAAAATGAATAATTAGTTTATTTATAATATTTGCATGTATCTTGTTGAACAGCTGAATATAATACTTTTACTATAGTGTAACGTTGTTTCTATAGACATACCACATTTATTATTTACCTAACTAACTTCTCCGTCTAAATATATAAGTAGTTTTGGTTCCAAAGTAGCACTTCATAGACTCCAAATCAAATTAATTATCTCCAGCTTTATCTACTTAATACACTTTACACAAATTAATTATCTCCAGCTTTAATCCCGCTGTTAATACTCTTATATTGAGGATTGAGATTAAAATCTAACCACACATTTTTTTGGGTTAATCATTGTACCGAAGTTCAAACTTGTTTCATCTAGATACCACGAAATCGATATCATTTCAAGTTATACTGATAAAATATATCAGGTGACGCTTTTGTTTGTTAGCAACAGCGATATTGCATTCTAAATTTGTATTTATTAATTAACGCTCGCCGTGGACGCTCTGGTTCTGTTTTGACCTTTAACTAACTAAATGTTATGTTAACAAATTGGTATGAAAAATGTATCTAACCTCGAGCTGCGTATCGACCTATACAAAAAGATATTGTCTCAATAGTTTTATTTTTTTTTGTATTGGGTAACGTGTTATTTAGTAATATTTCTGATAGAGATGAAAATTGTCATTTTAAATTTTTATTTTTAATCAACGGCAAGTAAAAGGGCCACGCCGTGGTAAACATATAGCTCAGCCATCGATATACTGTAATTTGTTGGCAAAACTAAGTAAGTAATCGATGATCTCCTACAATAAAAAACCATAAATGTTTCAACGGATTACCGCACTTAAATTTAAAACTTGTAGTTTTTATCAGTGAAGCAGACAGATAATCACCACTCTCGCATGTAGCTAAATATCAAATTTGAACAATTCTCACAGAACATTTTTAATTTCTAGCTCAAACAATATAAAAAGCATCATCGAAAGATGATTTGCCTTTAAGAGAGTCACTGCTTTCTTAACCTATGCATCATGCTAACGAGCCTACATTCCATAGAGTAAACTCAATTCTTGATTTGATACTATCAAACCATATCTCGTTAATCAATCCTTTGCGAGACTTACACGAATTGTGCTCTGACCATTTAACAGTGATACTCATAATCCCATTCAGAACCAAGCTAAAGCTATAGAGGTGCATTGCAACTACTCCCAAGTTGACTGGCTGAAATTGAACGTTCATGTTCAACAGAATATTTTAGATGATTCTCCAATCTCTATAATACCTTTCCTGACATTGAAGAAACTGTCATCATTAAAAACAATCCAACGCGCCATCAAGGAAACCATATATCTCTCTTAGAGCAACGATAATCTTAATATTCCTTCTAAGCTGCATTTATTGATAAAGCTACGCTATCTTTTGAGTCGGCTCTACTGTAAGTATCGCGGATTTATCTTAAAAGCTGATATTAATTTCTATTCTACACCAATTCCCTATTTGGTTCAGTTAACTAACAAATTCCGAACTCACAAACAGAATAGAAAAAATTCCCGATAACTCTCCCGAAATTTATAAGAAATTCGGAAGCTTAACGGTAAAATTAAAAATGTTAATACTTCTCTAGCCAAAGGTTCTAACGCTATTATAGATTCTAACCAAAAAGCAGAGGGAACCGTTTCTCACTATGAAAAAGGTACATACTCAGAACGAGTTGGTACCTGAAAGACACCCATTTTAAACAGTTAATCAATAACTGTGACAACAATTTCATTAACTCTCCTCTTCAAAACCCCACCATTGAGATGGTTGAAAAAGTAGAAGTTGCCAATATCTTCGGCATCTTAACAAAACAAAAGTTTCGGGAAATTTACCAAATAAAGCTATCACACAGCTCATCGAGATCATTAACGGAGTCCTAAAAATAGGATACATTACTCGCTCAATTTCATTTCTAAACAGAGTAAATAAAATGATATCCCAAAACCTGATACCAAAGAAACTAAAATCTAAATACATGCCAAAGACACGACTATATTCACCTTTTCAACTAAAAAGTTGGAAGATTAATGGAAGATTAAAGTAAACTCTACTAAAACTGAATTCAATATCATTTCCATCGCAACCAATATAGCAAAATGCTCAGAGCTAATCCTTTTTCATTCGAAAATTGCGGCACGCGATCTATATAGTGCTCTATATAGTGCTTGAAATATGCATATGTAATTAATTTGTACACTGCAGTTAGAACCTTTCAAAGACTTTTAAAGCTTGACAACTACTCCGGCTTTTAATGTCGACGGATCGTCGGATATTAACATACAAGTAAGAAAGTTGAATTTGTAATTGGACCTAAATGTATGTTTATTACTCAAACCATTTTTTAAAGATATCACCAATTACACAATCGTCGGTCACTTTTAGCTTCTTGGTTACAAAATAAATTTTTATATTTTACTAAGACAGATTTGTAATTCTGAAGGGCCTTCTTTTAACCGTTGTCGACCAAACTGATACTGTGGCAGATTTAATTGTCATATTTATGACCTCATAGATGTTGACTAGATTTGGGTAATCAAATAGTTTTGCCAACAATTTTGAATTGGTTACGATCAATAATTATAAGGTGGAAATTTAATTTCCAAAACAGAACAAATACGTGACTCGGATTTACACGTGACTTTATATGCCTCATCAAACGATATGTTTGCCTTTTTCGATAACAATGAGTCATAATTAAGCTAAGAGTTATAAGTAGCTTTAATACATAATGATAAATAATGCTCACTCAAATAACGTTACACTCCCACCTACCTACTTAATATTCACTATAGCAACAGGCAAACCCATATATAATATTTAAAAAATGTAATTGTTTGAATAACATGTGATTATGATAAATATTTGTACGTCTTGTCGATATTTTATTATTCCATCCTTATGCTTCTCTCATCCTTACAGTATTGTTTTGTCTTATCAATTTTTACAAACCATGCAGACGTTTGACTATTTATTATACGAGTTATATAAGGAAAATTCAATTTAACCTAAACATAGGTCTGGGAAAAGGATTTTATCGATATGTGTAGTATAACAATTTTTTGGGTTTGGATTTTTATGTTTTGTGGTTCATGAAACATAAAATATATATAGGTAAAGGTTGCTTTTCAGCTATAGTGGAATATCATGGATGACTGATTTAAATTATAATCATCTGTGACATTTTCAAAATAAAAAATAACTTTAATAGACCAACTGGAGCAATTCAAGGTATATTATAAATTTAACAAACCCTTGGGCTTTAACCACAACTCGTAAATTGCTATAATTGAACACGCGATAAACCTAGAGTACCACTACTTTTCGTGAGAGGCGATTATTGCAACTCGTTTGTTGGGGTGGCGACAGTGGGAAATTACCAAAAAACACAATAAAGTAGATAACATGTTTTTAAACGACGATAACAGAAAATGTATTTTACACAAAAATGTGTCGGTTTAAACTAACTTAAATTAAAAGCAAAAATAGACATTTAAAACCAACTAAAATTCGCCAAAAGGATGTAATTTAAAACTTTAAAAATTTAAAATTTACATTAACATCAAATGTAGACAAAACATTTATTGACCGAAAGTTCTGTAATCGCTATCATTAACTACTTCAAAATTTGTTTTCAAAATATCGCGATAATAATAAAAATGCATGCCAATCGATTACTTAATTTGGCACGTCGCTCAATTTAAGACGATTCTAGTCGTCAACTAGTATGGTATATATTTGATCAATTATAATTCCCAAAATACTCTTATCTTAGTAAAACCATAATTTATAAGTGGCTACACATATACAAACAAGTTAAAGATACAACACACAGAATGGGCAAACAATTATATCAGGCAGAAATATTCAATAAAGTAAATAACAATAATATTTTGACACGAGTAGTCTTATAACCAATTTTTAAATTAAACGTACTTTTATTACGGAACTATGTTTTCCTATCATTTTATGTCTTTAAAAGAAAATTTGTTTTGTTTGGAGAGAAAAAGAAGAGACAAATTTGCGGGTTACGGTTAATGAAGGACAAATCACCAATTCTTAAGGTTTAAATGATAATAAGCTAACGTGAGCTAATGTCTGACTACCTTCTCACAAATTTGATTAAAGTGCTACGTGAGAAGCATTTTGAAAACGATGACGCGTTTAATGAGGCGGATAACGAATATTTTAGACCCAATGTAATACCTTTTTTGGGTAGTGGCTTGAAAAAATTAATTTAAAGATGTCACAAATGTACATTAGAAATATTACTGAAATCTCAGTATTTAAATGGACAGCATTGAATTGCTCAATTATTAAATTCATTATCACCTAATGCTAGGTACGGGGCTCGAGCTAAGCTAAATTTTAACGCGGTCTTCACAAATGCACAGATAAATATATCGCTAAAATGTGTATCGTCTTTTGGTTTCAAATTTCAATGGTGTTGTTGTTTACAAATTTTTTAGATTTTATTTTAGATTTTGGTGCTTTTAAAGATTTTTGGCCTTGGTTGGTCATTATCTTCTTCACTTTCATGAAATCATCAATTTCGACATACATACTCCATTTTAACTCAAATATACTATCGTATTTAAAAAAAAAAGCGAACCATAAGTGTATTGGTTTGGTAAACTTTTATCAATTTACAACAACAATTGCATAGAAATAAAATTTTTTTTTTTTTTTACACGTAAAACAAAACCATAATGAAATGTCAAAATTTCGCATTCATTTATTGTATCGTGCAGATAGACTTCATAGTAGTGGCATCTATTATACAATCCGACAAACTATATTTTTCATGATTTTTTCACGTCGAGCTGCGTACCGTTGAGCGAAACTATTCTATAACAATACAAACTGATACAAAATTTGTGAATCAAAATCGGAATATAATGAAACGCGTGAAATTGAACTTAATCAATAAGTTTTGAAACTAAAACGAGAGAACATTTCTGGCAACGAGCCAGATTTATAATCAGAACGAGTATGCCGTTCCGTTTCGGTTTCAATAGTCAAAACGATATTTAAAAGATATAGTAAATATTTTTATATTTATCACATTTTGCCCCATCGAATGTATTCCCTTAGGGAATTGCTGAAATTACATAGAAAAACAAACGGTTTTACAAATAATTTTCATGTTTCACACCATTAATGTCAAACTCTAACGAGAAGGTTATCAATAAAACAAACACAACTAAGTTAGGTCAGAAAAATCATATCGTTTTTTCCAAAAATTTAAAAAAAGTTGTCATTCGGCATTTCTAAAAAAAAAATCTTCAATATATGGAATATAAATATCAAGAACTTTCGTTTTTTTAACGAACCTCGATTTTTTCGAAATTTTTGATATTGATTAATATGAAATTATTAATAATTGTCAAAAAAAAGTAGGAGCTACCCAAAAACAAATACATAATCTAAAAATATTTTTTTTTTATAATTGATCCATAACTTCAATTCAAAGTTCTATTCAATTTTGAATTAAATATTCTTTATATTATATCATGTTATATGACGATTGGTTCGGTGTGCTCTAGCGGGAAAAAATTAAATACACTATCCGCTGTAATTTTTGAAAGCGCTAATATAATTGGTTGATTGTTTGGTTATAACTTTGTTTAAAAGTGTCATTCAATTTTAAAAATTTGAAGTGTCTGATATTCTGAAGTATTTTGTTAATAAAAAATACCATCGTTTTTATCAAAAATGGAAGAAACAAAACAAGCAACGAGAGGTGTGTCCCAATGCAATTCGTACATGTTTTGCATGTTGTTGCCAAAAGACTAAATTCTAAGACTGAGCTCAAAAAAGTAAGTTGAAAAGTAAGTTGAAAAACTGGGTAAGGGGAGCAACAATATTACAGAGATCTTTTACAAGATCTGTCAAACAGATGACAGATCTTGTAAAAGATATGACAGAAAAAAAGGGAAGTTTTTTCGAAAAGATGTCTAATCGTCGACTTTTTAAAGAATCCGACTTAATATCAGTAAGAAAGCGACCTGTAACTACACATAAAATAAAACTTGTGACCTCAGCATTTCAGTTTGAGCTTGCCAATTTCAACAAACCAAAAAAACAATCGTGTAACCAAAAAAACACTAAAAATGCATAAAGATGTTAACGTTGGTGAAGTTGGTTTGTTTTTATAATCATTAATTTTAGTTCAATATTTGAAGTTAAATATATTTAGATTTTAGTAATAACCATAACGATAAAATAATTAGCAAATAAATCAAGAAGTTACTGACATAGGGCAAGACAATGAAGGTAATGATGTCATGGCTGTAAAAATTGTCATATAAGTCTAACTGAAGTATGATCTATTGATTAGTATGATCTAAAGTCCTCAATTAATAGATTTAAAGCCTTAAATGTTTTGTTATTAAACACGCGAAGTATTTTTTCTAAACTCGAACAGATTAAGTATTTAATAAATCCAGTATACTAGATTTTAGTGTACTAAGCGCTGATATCATTTTATGTGGTGATTCATTGAATATCATTGATACTACTTCTGACAACAATAATACATTTAACAACCTCTTAAATACATTAGGATGTATAACTGAAGAACCATCATCATAATTGGATGTAGTTGATGCAATCTATTTTTCATATAAAATCGATTATTGTAAAGTTATATTAACTCTTCGCAATTTTAGAAATATAAATGTTTTAAAATTATGTGAAGCTTGCCAAGATAAACAATGGCTTAAAGTATTTTCAATAATTTAACCAGATGGAAAGATTAAATATGTATTTTTTATGATACTGAAGTTTTTTGAAGAATTTGTTCCATTAAAGACTGTTTTAAATCTTTTAAACCACCTTGGTTAGATGACAAGATTTTGAACTTGATTAGACTACGAAATCATATTTTTCACCGTTGGAAACGACCTCTATCATGAATTTAAATTACTTCGAAATAAAAATAACTCAGCGAAAAAACTAGCCAAACTAAACTATTTCTAAAAGAAACTTAATTCATATCTGCCACTAACAGTATTTTGAAAAAATTTGAAATTTATTAATTCAGATATTGAAAGACAATAAAGTCTTATAATAGCTCTTTAACAGTGGATGATTGAATGTATTTTTCAGTTCGAACAAGCCTACAAATAATTTAAGTTCAACATTCGATAGCTACCTCGTTTGAATTCGATTTCAGTTTTGAAAATATTAATATAGAGTAACTAACAGCTTTAAATTATATTACCTCAAATTGAACAGGTATTGATGAGGTTCCAATAAAGTTTATGAAAATTATTTTTTGATAGCTTTTTGCTAATTTTTTAATAGTTTAATTATGACTTCCACATTACCTTCTATATGGAAGCATTGTAAAATTATACCGATCCCAATACCATATTGGGATGCTTTCTTAAAGAATTATACAAATATAGGGTATATCTGTTTATTTTCAAATTGTTAAAATACTAGCAACCAAAATACATAATTAACAAAATTAAAAAATCGTCAAATCGCATGCAAATGTTAAAGCTGCCAACAAATTAGGGATAATGATCGTTTAGAAACCAGCTGCCCTACAATGAAATCAATTATTAAAAAATAAAAATTATATGTCCAACAGCTTTCCGTTGTTTTATAGTAGATCTTACTATATTCTTGACAATCTTGGTGGACTCTTTCTAGGACCTTAAGTAAAAAAGACTGAATGTCTATGTCATTTCACTAAATCGAACATAAATAAATTCACTTTAGTTTGTAAATGTTCCACTTTAGTGTGAAAATATGGGAACTATCTAAATAGTAGCTCAATTTTTTATAATAATTATATTTTATGATGATTCACTACATCGAACACTTCTGATATCATACTGTTTAAGAGTATTTTCCACGATGAAACCTATTTTATATGCACGAAAAACGTGAGATAAATATATAAATTTAACTGTTGTACGAGTGAGACGGACAACTTTTGCTGCACGCTGTACATACAAAATTATTTTGTATTTTTTTCGTTTTGTCGCCATAATTATGGCAGCAAAACGAAAAAATACAAAATTATTTACAAAAAACATGAAATTGGAATACTTTTTATGGTTGAAAATTGCTGCAAATATACATGCACATACAATTTGTGTTTGGACGAGAAAATATTTCTCGCACACAAATATACAATTTTTGTTTATTTTTTTTATAGCTAAAGTCATTTTATTTTTATTTTCAGTGTGGTAAGAACTAAAATTTTGAGGTTATAAAAATTAAATAAATTTATGGTATTATTGAGATATTTTGATAATATTGTTATATTGAGTTGTAACTAATAAAATAAAATTATAAAATATTATATTCATCAGATCATTTTTTCGAATCTATAGATATTGGTTAAAATTCGAAAATCTCACAATAAATTAAAAAAATACAATTTATTTTGGATATGTGCAAATAAATTTTTGATTTTTTTAGGTTATTTAGGGAAGACGTCAACTTATATAAACTATAAAATTTAGCTATAAAAAAAAACAGTTGTCTTTGTCACTCAAGTAGAATTTAACACCATCTTCCTTTTTTTGGTTTTGCTGCAGATTTTAATGTTTGGCTGCAGAAAAATTATGTTTCATTATTTAACACATACAAATGTGGTTCACAACAATTTTTATATACGAGTACACAATACAGTAAACTCTCTATCAGCGCGATTTTTCATAGCGCGGTCATGTTTTTAATAAAGTTTTTGAGCTGCATGTTCTATACTAATTTTGTGATTTAGTGGCGGCCATCTCTAGTTTAGTCGAACAACTATTTTATTGAATCTCGTTAAATTACAAATATATTTCTAAGGAATTAAACTTTTTTTAACAAAGAAAATGTTATCAAGTAAAAGTAAAAGTTCAGTTTCTTTATACTTCTTTATACTGTGTAACTCTGGCAAATTTTCTGGCAAATGTTCACCAAAGTGTTTTTTTATTAATTTACTGATGTTATCAATTTTAGTCGGTTTATAGAACTACCTAATTTTTATTGCATTTTAAATTTTGTTTATCTGAATTTAAGAGATTTTATAAAGTCAAAACGATTGTATTTTCATAACAATGGAATTTATGGCGCCAAAGCCGTCATAGATAAGTCAAACTATTAAACTAATGTCAAAATATGATCCTTTTTTAAATTTGGTATCAATTCGGCCAGCTGACGAGCCTTGCATATAACTTTAGAATAATAAAAGTATAACTCACTAGAGAAGTAGGCTGGCTGATCTGGCACAAAACAACTTTGTTTTGAATATATCAGACAAGTGTACCAAAATGTGCGCGTGTATCGCAAGAGTTTATATAAAACAATTATTAAAAATTTCCCAAAAATAGCTTAACTAATAAGATTTATCTGACTATACTGGCCATTGCTGTGATCCCCTCCACGATTTTCAACTGGAAGGGTGGTAAACTTTCTAAATGAATGTAATTTAAAAGAGAAATATATATTATTTTGAGACGATACGACGCAAATCGAGTGTTTACTATATTTAATAAACCAAATTACAGTTTTTTAGATTGCTATCACAAGGGTGATACAATTTTAATTAAAATTATAATTTAAATATATAATGCTTGGGGACTTTAATAACATGTACATTCAGAACTTTAAACATTTTAACACTTCGACGAGTGCGGCACTCTTGGAAATGAAAAATTATAAAATTTGTACGAGTATTTTAATTATTTAATAATAATTATGGACAACAAATTAATTAGAGTAATTTAAAATTTTAATTTATCAAAGAATGCAGATTATAACCTTCACATTGTTACTAAGAACTACAAGACACGATTTAATTACACCTATTATAACTTATATGAGTTAATAAACATATAAATCAACGAATCAATATATAGTCGAGATACAGAATATAAAAATCTATGATAATTATTATATGCCATTACGTTAAATAAAGTCACCTTGAACTGTCAAAATATATACTCTGATAAAACGAAAATGAAAGTTGTAATCAAAAATATTGCAAATTACGTTTTATACGATTAGAATGACTGACAAAAATAAATTCATCTTACCTGATCCCACTTTAACCATTCGATGATTTTTTCATTTAATTCATTATTTCCAGATTCTAATCCTCCAACAATTTCAGCCATGCTAAAATTTACACTCGTGCTCTTAGATTTGTCTTTATCTCGAAGTATTAACTATTCACAAATTAAAATTTTTAAATATTTTATGATTAAAATAAATGTTACACGTATGTATAACGACGCTCGTTCTCTTCTTGGTTTTCTATTCGTACAACCGCTGATTAAATAGTACTGATGTTGTATGTCTGAAATGAAAACATAATAATTTATGAATAAACAATTTTCATTATCAAATTTTAAATACTCGTATGTATAAGAATTATATAAAATTGTATTAGCGTAGATAAGATTGTTAAATCCTATATATGTATGTGTTATAAACAACATGATAGTGTATTAGCTAAAGCGTTTCTATCGTGCAATTTTGGTCACCGCCCCTCACTAAATAGTCAATCAAATCATTTAATTGAGCCACCTACTATATTGACCAAATACTATAAAATTTTAAGACGCCAACTTTTTGAATCCACCAACTTTTTAAATTCACTTGAACAGAGCAAGACAAACTAAATAAAAAACATCAATGTACTTGAATTTTTTGTTCAGACGCCCAAACCAGAAGACAATTTTATTTTAAATTCGTATACACTTCGTCAGTATTGAACGATTGAAACAGTACGTCACAATAACGTCATAGACATTATCGGTAATGAGAATAAAAATTGTATGGTTTCATTAAACGAGCATAAAAATCTAAATTAGGGCTGACGAATAATTTTTTTTAAACATAAAATTTAAATGATTCAGGCGTAACCGCGCACTAGTATGCGTCTACGATACTCGTATAACGAAGTAATTTAGTATTGAACAGTACACAATGTAGTGTACGATAATAATAAACGATTTTTATAGACCTTTGCTACCAATATCTCGAACTTTTTTCTATAATTTTATCAATCATCTATTTATCGATCAAATCGATTTTATGTTTGACTCAAAGCGAAATTCCAATTAATTTTTTCAAGAGGA
This sequence comes from Tipula confusa, assembly GCA_963556175.1. NCBI lineage: Eukaryota > Metazoa > Arthropoda > Insecta > Diptera > Tipulidae > Tipula > Tipula confusa. The sequence goes on from OY744475.1 coordinate 4,977,546, forward strand.
GGAAAAACCGAACCAAACATTTTTTGACTCAACCCAGTGTTACTAGAAACAAGGTGCGCAAGATTTACTGTATATATTGTACATAATAATTAAAGAAAATGTCAAAGTTTGACTATAGTTTAGTTGAATTGTATCTTTGCAACTGTCGAATATTCATAATTTTTGAACAGTTTATAAACATCTAAGTATAATTTAAAAATTTAAAAAAAAATTAATTTGCCCTGTCAACTGATAATTTATCCGAAACTAAACTACAAAAACAAAAATTCTTATGCCCGTATGACATTGTGTTTTGAACCACTAGAATCTACTGTAGTTCTTTCCTCCTTCTGATCCTCTATTTTAAAAAAATGTCGTTCCCCATATTATGTTCTATAAGTCAGTCAAAAGTAAAAAATCAGTGCTAACATGGTAATTTTAGCTGGACAGAGTGAAATTCTCATTTGAACCAATTCATGCTTGTGCAAACATTATTACTCATCGTTGGTTGGCTTTGATGAAATTGTTGGACTCCACCTTTTCCGGACTATAAAACAAGGGTTTCTTAGAAGGCACTTGACATTTTTTTGCACCAAACTCGTGGTATCGGTGATTACCATCAGGGGAGTAAGGAGTGCAACGTTAGCTAAAAGAATAAACAATAACAAAGAGCACATTCCATATTTTGACGTTCAACCGAAATTATCTAAACAATAAGATCGTTACCGCCATCTTCAACCAATAACAATAAATAAATTATTTAATTGATTGTTTTGAAGTTTGATTCAACAACAGGTTGAGCCTAAATAACTAGATAATAAGAAAAAAGCAGGTGCGTGCATACATAAATAAATAATAAATATAATTATTATTGAATACAATAAATATAAAGTTTAAATTCTACATTTGACGACCCCGACATCCATTTTACGGTCAATAATTATAAACCGCGTGGTTTACATTAGCACAAAACTCGCAGCCTCATAATAGACAACAAGCCTAACGACAGCAAACACCAGGGAGTGGCTAATATCTTAGCCACTATTCGTTTACCAGATTTCTGGGTAACTAGTCCAGAAAGCTGTTATAAAACGATTGAGATATTGTTTCACGAGAACAAAGTCACGAGCGATAAACCATCGCACAAGCGATCAGTTATTTATCGCTTCAACAAGCTGTGATGATCGACGACACCACGCGGAAACCTTCAGCAATGGACAAATGTACCTAAAGAATGTCCTGATTGAACGAAAAATGCTCTCGGACACAAAAAAACTGAAAACTTTGTTGGATAAAATAAAGATGGGCGACCAACAGCAGATGATCCCACAGCAGGATAAGGGGGTGGACGCACTTTTGGAAATAGTCAACCGACTACAAGAGGTAATTCCATCCGCCCACATAGATGCTATCCACCACGAGTCACAGTCACGGGACTCATGGATGAGTCTTATCAGGTCCAACAAGGCATCCAGGACATACTGCAACTTTACGTAGCTACGTTGCTACGGGCAACTAGCTCGTCCGCTCGAAAGACTCAATTTTAGACTAGACAATTAACTCATATTCGAGCACCTAGGCCAGCGACCAACTGCAAACAGGATCGCGTACTGGCCTAAGAAGGAGTACAGAATCGCAACGACACAAAGCCCGCAAGCATACAACTTGGTGCTACTACCATGACAGATTTGGACACAAAGCCGATAATCGTCAGGTACCCTGTGATTTTCTACACCCAGAGATAAAAGCAACTAGGAACAATAGTTCTTTAAGCAAAAGGCAAAGTGTAGGGATCACAATTTTGAAAACACTGGCGCTGATAGATCTGTCAATCTCAATACTATTCGTAAAAACTACAAATCCCAAGTCAACACCGACTTAGTTTTGTCAACCGCCAATCGTACAGCTATCAATACCTACGGAAGCAAATTGCTGCAAGTAGATATTGGTCTCCGACGAAATTTTCCTCACACATTCACTATTTCGAACGTCAATTGTCCTAACATTAGCGCAGACTTTCTTGTGAAATATACGGCTTACTAGTCGATCTTACAAACAGGCAGCTGGTTGATCCAGCCACACAGCGGTCGATCAATGTGTCGCTGACACATGCGAACACACCTCTGTCCGAGAACTTCTTAATTGATTATGGAAACGGCACGTTTTTAAAGAAATTCCCTTCTTTAACAGGTCCACCGAGTTAGATGAAAATTGGGTCCGATCCGACACGAAACGGCCACAAAGGAATTCCAAGACATGATCTAACTGGGGATATGTCAGCCATCGGCACCACCAGCAACATGTACATAACACTTGGTTACAACGAAATATCCAGACTAGATGTCATGTAGGACATCTTCGTTTTCGAAGATCGACTGACCAGAAACTCAGAATACCCAGACCACAAAATGAATACAATCAATTACAGGAAGCAAGATGAATAAGGCGAATACCAAACTCACGTAAAATGTGGCATTCAGCAGAAAGATTTTTGCAAATATAAAATAGAAATTTTCTTTATTGCCCATTTTCACTGCGAGTCATCTTTTAATGCCATTGGTAATGGCTTTACAAATAAATAAATCATTAAAAGCTATCATTAAGACTCCCATATTATAGTAATTAATCCAAGATTACTAAATTAAAACGATCGGATAAGTTAAGTTTAATAACAGTTACGTAATAATGTAACCGATAACATAATTATGCAATTTTAATGTGTTGAATTATAACCAAATTAACGATACCTGATAATCAACGAATCAGTAAAAATATGGAACATCCAATTAGTCGGTAATTTTTTTTTTCAAAGGTGGCAAGTGGTTGGTCACATAAGTCATTTGCAAATAATATAATTAAGCGTTACGTATAACTACTGGGCAGTAAGTACAAAATGATCAGAATAGTCCTCGAAAAATAAATCGCAGAATAGGATCGGTAACCCATCTGCGTAATATAACAGTCGAAGGATAGAAGCGCAAGTTTTGCTAAGCTCCTGTGCTAAGAAGTGAAGTCTATAGCGATAGTTCAGCGAGCTTAATAACGCTAAATTTTGGAAGGTTTAGAAGTCAATAAAATTCCAATAGTCTAACATATTCGGAAATGATTCACGCATGTATATACTATTTTACAAATTTCGCTCCTGCCACTTAAAAAAAGATGGTGACATTATAAGTACCTGAGATTGTCAAAATTCGTATAAAATTCGTGTTATTGAAAATCGAATGATGAAATATAATTATGGATTTACACGAATTTTATAGGGAATCTCCACATTCGCTTTCTATTTAAAATTGGGTTGATTACCATTTAAAAGAACAACATCAAAGAAAAATATAATTTTCAATGGATAATTTCCGGGAAAATTAGCTATTACATACATTTATACTTTTTGATTGATTTTTAACGAAAATTAGTTTAAAAAAAAGATTATGAAAAAAAAATTATACAATAAAAGGTTAACATAAATCGTAAATTACAATATGGCAAAAATGGAGAGCGAAATGTCATAAATTAAAAGTAGCAGCCAGAAAATTAACGAAGAGCGATTGGTGGTTTAGAAGGTTTTGCTCTATTTTTGGCGGTAGTTTATTACGATTTCAGTAAGTCATAGATTACCTCAACCATTTTTAAAATCAACAAGTTTCTTTTGGAACACGAATCTAAAAGATACAAATGAGACAGCTAATTTTACAAAATATTAAAAATTATTCTATATTGACCTTTTTTTATAGAATAGCTAAAGTTTCAAGATTACTGTAGAACGTTACGAAATCATCTGGACAAAGAAGAAGCAACTGAGAATGAGGTTTTACAATGTCTATGCTTTATAACAATTACGTGCGGGATTATGGCATAAGTCATTAACCGATAATTCATCATACCTCATAAATTGCGATGTTGAAACATGTTCCTCCAAGGGTAGATTTTTGTAACATCGAATCTATCGAATTTTGATAAGTTATCTCATGTCGGCATTCGTCTGCTGTTCGAATTCTGTAAAAGTTTTGACTGTTGTAATTGTGACATTTCGAGATAAATAGCTAATAATTTGAAATTAATTAAACTATGATTTAATTTATGATCCCTTCTCGATACATGAATTGAATGTGAATAACACGCGGAAATCAGAAACAGATGCGAAATGCACTAACGTACATCTGGTGAGAATACAGGTATTCCACCTCGTACTCTAAAATGTATTGTGCTTTACACTGGATCTGTAATGTTATGGATTTATATTGATTGAATTTAGGCGACCAATCATGTATACCATGTTTGCCACCAATAACGCTATTATTCTATTTTGACGATGCAATTATCAGAATGCATCTAAGAATTTCAATCAATTCGTGAAATTGGTGGTTCTTGCCAAAAAAATCTAGTCTAGTTTTCTAGTAAAATCTCTAATCAATAACCTAGATTATTATCCAAGATGGAACTATTATTAGTTTTGCTGTGGTTGACCAGTGACATAAATTACAGGATTTAGTAGGGGCATCAACAAACATTTTGGAACCATTTTATGTGACATCATTCACCAATTACTTGTCTTTACGGTATAGAGCTGATAATGACACAGCTGAAGTGATATTTTTATAATTAGCACTGCACTAATCTCCTGATATAAAAGTATCATAAATACATTTTATGTATACACGGTGTACAGTTTACTATAAATTATTTCGGAAATGTCAAAATTATTTCATGTAGCTGCTGTGATGTTTTGCTTGCATGCAGAACGCTTTTAAAATTATTACAGGAAAAAAATGTTAGCAGAAATCGAACAGACCCTTAGAAATCTGGAGAATTACTATTATAAAAATTAGTATTCGAAATTCCTCGGGAATTACCAAAATAGTGCCACAGGTCGAAAATTTCCAACGTATTTTTTTCGTTGTTCATTTTGGACTGATATTCGGCGAAATTATTCAGTGTATTGCATAACTGTTGAGACTCAACACAAATATAACCACACCGATACACATCAACAATATACAAATTGAAGATGTAAATGAATTCGTATACCTTGGTTGCACAGTAACAAAAACAGGTGAAACAGAAGAAGACATACACAAACGTATAAATAAAGCCAGATATACATTCAACATGTTACACAAAGTCTGGAATACTTCTGTCCTGTCGCGCAAGACCAAGATACGAATGTTCAACTCATGTGTGAAATCGGTACTTCTGTATGGGTGTGAGACATGGAAGCATACAGGAAAAATCATACAGAAGCTACAGGTATTCGTAAACAAATGCCTTCGACGAATACTTAAGTGCTTCTGGCCTAACACGATCAGTAACATCAATCTGCATATAACAACATGTCAGTCAGACATTGAGACCGAAATAAAGCGACGAAAATGGAGATGGATTGGCCACACACTGAGGAAGGCATCAAGTGATATAACGAGGATGTCATTAGACTGGAATCCACAAGGAAAAAGAAAGGTTGGAAGGCCAGCAATGACATGGAAGAGAACGATGCTAGCAGAGGCAAAACACCTGGGAAAGTCATGGGCAGAAATAAAAGCAATAGCCCCAAATAGAGTAAGATGGTTCAGGATAGTGGACGCCCTATGCTCCTAAATTGGAGATAAAGGAAAAAAAAAAATTGCATAACTGTACAACGACTCGATTTTTTGATTTTTAAAAATAACGGATTGAAAAATTGTAAAACTTTTAATGCAAAAAGTTGAATAAGGACGTAAAACAGTAAAATATGAAATCAACTAAAAAAATTCAATTGTTTAAGTCAGTGCCACACAGTATAATAAGGCCACGGGGAAATTATTTATCAGACGTTAAAAAAAGCTTTTAGTCCTTTTAGAAGAAGTTTTTCGTTTAGACAAATCAGGCAAAAATTAGACCGCAATCGTTTTACCAATAGTATTTTGTTAGTCGTACGACTAAAACCGGACGACCAAAAAAAAGTTCACACGAAACTCGCAGGTTGGTTAAGCATTTTTTTAAAAAATTTAAGCGTCTGAAACGCGAGCTAACATTAAATGTGTCTCGCAGAACTATCTGCCGATGTTTGAAAGTTACGGGCTATCTGAAAAACAATAAAATAATGTCAGCACTAAAGTTATAACCACTAAAAAGCTGCCCGATTTAAATCTTTTAGGGGAAAGATAAGACTCGTCAACGGTAATTCGGTAATTAAACAATTTACATGTTTTACTTTTGTAATAACTATAAAAATGAACCAATTAAAATTCCTCAGAGGAAATATAATCCGAAATTATCAATTCGTTGATTAGAAGCATGCCAAACAGGATTTAGGTAATAGCAGAACAAAAGGTCGGCCCAACGGCGTTTTAATTTTGTTTTATTTTTTGATTTTTTATTAAATTAAAAAAGTGGTTATAATAATATTTATAATTTTGACAAAATAAAATAATGTATTTAAATAAGAATAGTAATGTACTTTTCACGATACTAAATAAACCGTCATTTGACAGAATAACCGTCGTTTGACAGAATAATAGTACTTTAACAATCATTTGAATGGTGGTAATACGGCTATGGCCGACAACCGCCGGAAAAAAATCTAGGGCTTAATAAAAATAAAGCTTCCGCTTATAGTTAAAACTATATGTACTTAACGTACATATTAATAATCGATATTTAAAACGCATCTCGACGATATTATTACATTTATTGACTGCTTAAATATTTATCTATAGACTGCTTAAAATGAAACTTTCTCATACTTATGAACCAAATTATTCCATTAAATCAAAGTTTTACTTTATTTAAAATAAAGGTTCAATCAAATAAAGCAAAAATCATTCCGATGTTTTTACTAAAGAAATAACTACTCAGGAAACTAATTTGTCCGGCTCTGGTGCCCAGTCAAACAACTGGTAAGGTTGTAAATAACACGATTATATTGTGTATCGAGTTATACGATATATCGAAATAAAATGGAGAGTTTTGCTTATAACCCAAACAAATCCTCACAATACTGGTAATATGAACAAATAATTTTAACTTTTTCAACAAACCAAGTAAAACTAAAGGTTTTCTTAAAAGTATTAACTACTGAAAGAGTTCTGAAGATCGTGAAAGGTTGAAACCCACTAAATAATTTTGATTATCAAAATCTATTCTTAACTCGCACTATTGAAAATCAATAATATATAATATAAATAGTACAGAACGCTGGATGTAACATTTTCTTATGTTTTCTTACGAAATTTATAAAAATCCGCTTCCCTTAATAAATTAAAGGAAATGAAGAATAAAACAAAATAAGGACATAATTTTACACATTTTTGTATTTTTCAAAGGCGTATAAATATTATAATTTTTTTTGACAAATGACAAATTTTGTTTAACAATAAAATTCTCCATAAGCATGATAATCTTAAATGTCAGATTTAATATTTTATGAAACTAAAATCATATTGCGGAAAACATACGAACATTCTTATGGTATATCAACCAACTAGTTGTGGATAACCAATGAAACACAAAATGTTACTATGCGTACCACAAAAACTAATTTACTATAACCACTATTATACAGGCTTGCAGGTAAAACTTGCAAGTAAATATTTCCAATTGTTAATATATTCGTGAATAGACTTACCAGAACCGCATAAAAATTATGAAACACCAAAAAATGACATAATAAAACCTTTCCAATTAAAACTAGAAGCATACTAAAATATATTTAACTTCCTGCAAACATCATATCGTATTTGTTTTTCTTATTTTCAGTACATGTATATGTATTGGATTTGCTATCCCTCCCTTAATAGAAATTTTCTTTGTACTTACATGTATATTGCCATAGTATCAGGTTTATGACATGCGCGCGCCATGGTTTTCCAAGCACATTGACGTTTTATATATTACAATACACGGTTATTAAAGTATTTTACAGTCACGAATAACGCTATCGAAACGTTTATCAAAACAAAGCACGTAATTTTCTATATTTCCATACCAACATTTAATTCAATCCTCGTCTGTTTTTAAAAACGACATATATAATAGGCTCTCGCAATCTCTTTATTTTCCTTTGAAAGTTTTTCCTTCAACATTATAAAAATATTTAGTTCTAACGCAAGTAACCGCAGAGCAGTACAGTTATTGTATAGATTTAGGAAAATTTAAAAATTTTCTTTTATCTAAATGACAAATAAATTTATCATAAAAATTAACTTTATTTAATTTAAAAAGCTTATAGTAAACTTAACGTAATTTAACGAATTTAATGAGTGAAATATATATAAGTGAGTGAAAATTACAAATGTTATATATTGAGTTGATTGCAATAGAACATAAAACAAAATACTATGATGTGTAGTAGTGTTAAAAAATAGTTAATTGTTGGAATATTACGAAACCAGGAAGTCGCTAGAATAACAAAAACATATCACCGAGGAATGCTCTACATATATATGGTAAAATTTAAAAGATAGTTTTTTAATACATATATTGAAATGTGATGTTACATTTTGAGACATTGACTTTGGAGTTTAGGACGTATTACATTTTAATGTCACGAAATAAGCGAAATATTCAGTGTAATTGGCTATTAAATTTGTATGTTTTACATATATGTGGTCACCAGCATAATATAATTTCGAAAGATTTAGAAATCGTGATTGGGATTTCAAATGTATCACCAATAGAACTGAGATTAATTATACCATTTTATTTGAAATATAGTGATACCTTCCGAAAACATTACCAAACAGCATAAAAGAAGTTTCATAAAAAACACCATATTGGCCAAAAACACACCATGTGTAACTAACTTAATTTTAACATTATATTATTTAGTCAGTTAGACGACAAATAAAAATAAGTTGATATCGCATCTGGGACTAATTAGATAATTCACACGTATAGACATTTGGTTTTTATTTATATACAAGTTTTTCTATACACGTAACACACATAACATGTTCAGTAACTTATTTAAAAAGCTTAAAATAAAAGTTTTGATTATGGATAATTTATGACAACGACATTTTCTTGTAACCCGTTTAATTTATTAGACCAGTATCATTGATTGATTTTGTGCAACAAGTAAATTATTTGGATTAATAAAAGTTAAACTCATCTCGGGAATATCGACATGACGCAAAATTTTAAATTAACAATATATGTATTCCAAAGCAGCATGACACCAATAAAATATTGTCTCATAGAAAAATTGAAAATAAATGGAAAATAATCAGATAAAGATTTAAATATACAGCATTAGATTAGATGCTTTAGTGTTCATAAAAATTCATGTATATATATTCACGTTATATCGTAAGAAAACGTGATCAAAATTTTCTTTTATCTCTTATCACGTCTAACCCATCCATAACTCGTTAATATTTTTAGAGTTATTTTTTTAACACCCTTCTATATATATAAAAATATATTAATTTAATTGTGTGAAGAAAATTCTTTAAATTCCAAGAATAAAACATAATCGACTGAAAAAGTTCTAAGCCATCTCGGTCCTAGAATCAGTAAAAAAAAATAACGACACACAAATGTTGACATCACAATTCTTCTTACCTTATTTTCCATGGAATGTAAATTGATAACAAGAAAATTTTATACATAATTTAAATATCTTATCACACCAACACCATATGGTGATTTAATAAATAAAACAAAAATTTATTGGAAAAATAATAGACGAACATTTAGAAATGTACTAAATTAATTATGTACGTCAAGCAGAAAAAAAACGGAAAATTGATTTTTTGTGCTTTCTCAAATTTTCCACTACACTGATATCTTATCTATAACAGCGATAATACTTCATTCTTCTCAAACTCGCGATGGATAAACACCAATTTCATTATGAAAATTTAATTAAAATGAAATTTTCCAATTTTTGTTTATTCTAGGAGATACCCCGCATTTAGTATATATTTAAATTAAGCAAAATTATGAAATGATATAGCCGCATTTTTACGTTACCACCAAATTCGGATTATACAAATTTTAATATGCAAACAAACATGAAATATCAACGTTTACAACAATAATTGTACAGAATAAACTCGTAAAAATGTAGTAATCCCCCTTTACAAAAAAAAAAAAATATTTAATCCTATTCCAAAATTAGTTACTGATACTTTCCACCAGATGAACATTTTTTTTGAAAAGTTGATATCATATTTATCAAGTTTTCATGTAAACTGCAAAATAAATTTTTACATGGTAATTATTTGATTTACCGGTTGCGAGACAAGCATCAAAATTACACAAAGGACAAGTAAATTAATTGCCAAAAGATTAACAGTATTTTGTTTTAGCTTACAAACAAAGATTTGCTAAAGTATTCATTAAAATCGATTTTTGTATTAATGTTAAAATTACCTTTTTCTAAAAACTAACGGTTTTAAGAACAATTATAGCTCTAACAATGTTATCACTTTTATTTTCTTAATGGGCATCATCAACTGATACCTGTTTGTTAAATGACTAATTACTAAGTCTATTGACTTTATTTATTGTGAGTGAGACTATTTCAAATTGTAAACTGTACAAATTAGCTTAAATGTGTAGGTTGAACAAAATCTTCTCCATGATACGGTAGAGGAATCTTTTCGTCCAATTTTAATATTTTAATTCAGCACTCCGCAATTGGATGGCTAAACCGAAATAAAGATGAAATTGGTCGTTTTTTTTTTCAGAATAGCCGCTAATTTTTTGATTTTACACGTCATATGTTAAACCTATTATTAACATTTTTAATAAATTGAATTAATAACATATTTATATGGATGAAATAACACAATTTAAAATTAGTTGTTTTCGAAACTAATGTTATGACAAATTATTTTATATACAACTTATTGTAATGAAGTTGGCTGTCATTAAACTTTAACTCATTCATTTTGCATGCTATTTCCAAAGCTAAAGTAAAAGGCAAAAGTGAAAAGTAATAAGTTTTTGCATTGTAAATGCTCTGTTTCTATCCCTTATACTATAACCACAGATAATTATAGCAGATGAACATCTTGTATAGATAAAATGTACACAAATAAATTCATACTACGCAGATTAATGTAACCGAGATCTAACCAAATGAAAAATTGATGTACATATAAAAATGCATATTTTCAACCTTTTTCTTGCCTTATTTTCTTGCATTCATATTCGAAAAACATGAAAATTTTCGTTTTATTTTTTTTTCAGTAAAAAATCGTGTGCAAAAAAAGAGAGAAAAGGATGAAAATATTATATGTACATCAATTTTTCATTTGGTTAGATCTCGGTTGCAATAATTTGGGTAGTATGAATTTACTACGATGCTAGCTACGTATAAGAATATGAATATGATCACTAATTGCTTCATTAGTTACCAGCGAGTTGAATGGCCATGCACTATTGTTATTATTTTTTATTAAATTGATGCTTATCTCCCCAATATAATGTCATAAGGTCTTTGGCTGTTTGTAGTAGGCCACCATCAAAATCATCTTTTTTTTTAATGGTGATAAAGAACAATAATATTTGTTCTTAAGACTGTTAGCAATTTTCTAGGTTTTTTTCTCACCCACTGATGCTATTAAACGTTACGTAGTTTCATTAGCAGTGGAACCGAATTCGGTAAGTCTGTGATATTTATTATCTTTAATACGTGATATTACTTTATCTCTGTGGCTTATTGTATTACAGTGCATAAATTGTGTACAGCCGTGTCGCATACAAATTCGTCAAAGATTGCTGACTTCTCGATGAAATTTGTTCCAATCTATATTTTTGTTGTCGAAATATTTGACTACTTATCTCTTCGGTTATATGATTAATCTATTCTGTCTATCTAGCTCATATATTGTTTTGACTTCTACTAATGCGCAACGATTATTTGAAAGAAACAATCCAAGAATGCTTGGAACTGATGACGCGAGAATAAATGTTGGATCTACTGGAGCCATCATTGAAAAATTTTGATGAAGTACAGTTCCAAAATGAGTCCCGGCAATCAGCGCTAAAGGGCTGATTTGTGCTAAGTAATTTAGCAACGTTGTTTCTAAAATCAAAATGATTTGATTTTGGACAATAACAAGAAACGACGATTAATGTACTGAAACTCCAATACTTTCGATAACTTTAAAGTTGAAATCTCGTAAAACTGAATGTTCTATGTAATTTTAATTGCGATTGCAGTTCCTCCAAGCTTCCATATAATCGATCATTTCTGTATAGACATAATAGTTAGGAATGCAAAATTTAACGTTGGATGTTTTTTATTTCTTACTCTATGAGCTTTCCATGTACATATTATTATTAGATTATGGAAACTCTGCATATTTAAATGCAATTTTAGCAATAATCCAGCGAGCATTCGTTTAAAAATAGCATTCGATAGTCGAAAAAAGATTATTGACGTAATACAGAAGAGTACGTATAGCTTTGATGGGATCGGTATATTGAAAATTCATTGAATAATTCATATTGAAAATTGTATTCGCTATATTTATAAAAGACCCAAATAGCTGTTACCATCACTTTTTCAATAGAAGCCAATATTTAAATATTTTCAGGATTAGTTCACCCATTTTGTCCGCCAATTTTGACTATAATAATGATCAGCCCATGTTTTATCCTGCACTGACAGTTCTGTTAGTAAAATTGTGTTGATTCTCGGTCTACAGCGCTAAAAACTCCTAACGTAAATTGTTGAACTGAATACTGTTAGATCAAGGTGATCCTGCCTTTGTAGTAGAAGAGTGTTTTTCTTGAACTTTTGTGCTACATAGAAGAAAAGTGTTTGTTTTTTTCCATGTTATGCAACCATTTTTTCAACAGTAACATTCTTCTGGACTTCTGTAAGCAAGACAGTTTCAAGCGCTTTTGGAAATGATGCAGTATCATGGGATTTTTGTAGGAAATCAGTCAATAACTGAAGAGTTTGGGGTATCAAACCTTTAACACTGTACAATAAACGGAATTGTATAAAATATAAATAAATTATAAATGTATTTAAATTTGTTGACGGTTTAGTTATAACCAGCGATAATAATTTGCATATAGAATTAAACAATACTAAACGGGTCCGTTCTTTCAAAAACATCTATAATAGTTCTATTATTTGGTTATTTTTGCTCTTGACCGTTAGTGGACCGATATCCGGAATTTTTAGTAATTAAGATATCAAAAATTCATAAGTGTGGTGACCACTTTTCATTTATTATTGAAATACTTTTATCAGCAACTGTATTGCCATCACCAAAATAAAATTGATTCGAAGAAACCGCAAATTTCTAAACTCCCTTGAGAAGAATAAATCAAAAATGATTCGAATCTGTAAATTAGTTTATAGTCCACAGCAAATCGAAATAGAATTTGGGCTTGTGAGTTATACCGTTGATGGTTAGACATTATCAATAAAAAAAATTAATGACCAAACGCATTCAACACAAAAACTAAATTCATTTGATATGCGCATTTGTAATATATTCCAACATATTCCCTTGGTAATTTGGTTAGGTTGACATACGCCTGGATTATATTTTATTTAGGTTTGAACTAGATAGTCGTTACCCAGTAAATGTTTTGTCTGGTATTTTTTGAAGATAGAAAAAATATAATATTACAAATCTTAAGTTATCTTTATGTTTATTTTTTCTTTTATAGACGTGACGTATAATATGTAAAAAATCTTAGTATCTGAAATGTGCCTTTGCACGAGAACACGCTAACATGACATTTTACATATTTAACCCAAAAAGGATGAAAATGCCTTATCTTACCGTAATTTTTGGTTTGTTATGTTGGTTATGTTCTTAAATAATAGAAGTCGTTGCGAGATGAGAGATTTTCAGCTTTTTCAGCTAATTAGTTGTGTCACAGGTCGTATAGTGGTTGGTTACGGTGTTGGCTTAAATACACCGCGGTCTTGAGTTTGATCACCACCGCTGACCACAATGCCGTGATCAGTTGTGTGTAAAATTGGTCATTGGGCTGACCACATACAATGATTCACCAATTGTAAAAACGTATTGACTTAAAGATCTTGCAAAACATCTCAGTAAAGGGTCAACTTTGGCATGTAATGCTGTTGATTTTTTTTGTGTTAATAAATAAAACATGGCTTTCTTCTTATATATTTAACGCTAAACTATTCGGTATAGAATACGTAGTTTATAGGTTCGATCATACATATTCTCGTGGTGGCGGTGTTTTGGTTACTATAAGATCCAATTATAACTTTCAAGTGATCAATTCGGTATGCCTTGGTGATTGTGAAGTTGTATGGGTTAAGTTAAAGCGGTTACTCAAAACTTTGCTGTATGGATTCATCATATTACACTTTAGTTTACCCCACCTATCTAGGACACAAAACTTGAAAGGTATGCTGCTACCAACTAATTATATTTTAGTTATTGAATGCAATTTATTGTTTTTTACACACTAAATTATATGTTGTATTTTACTTCTGGCATAATTTTTCATCGTTCTATTGATCATCTACTTACAAGTACTTGTGAGTAGCAAATTTGTCTCATTGTAACGCAGTTAATATTGTTTTTAATTTTCGATCGCGATTACTTGATGTAGCCTTTGTTTCTGGTAACTTTTTTCAACTATAGAATAAAACCATGATTCTTTAGTGAAAGTGCAGGAGCTTGAGCATTATAAGCCAATTTTGGTAACTTTAGGCTTGTTAAAACTGAGTTTATCTATACCGTCATTGAATCATACTATGATTACTCTAGAGGTAATTTTCGGGGTTTAAATTCGCTTTTCAATGGTATTGATTGGATTGCGGTATTTGATTATTGCGATTTGCAGTAAATAGGTTCTATGAAGTTGTGTCTGGTGGTATCGACAAATTCATTCCGGTTAGATTTGATCGTTAGATCAAAATGAATCGGTGGCTTTACAAAGAACTGCGTGGTGCTAAGACTATTTCGGTTAAAAAACACGCGGCGAGATTTTTTAAAAATGTATCAATTAAGGCTTGATCGTTTAATCAATGAGGTAGAAGATGGGATTAAAAACACAAACAGTTTTGGTCTTTTATAAATTTCAAGACAGGGATTTCAGGATATTCGGAACTTTTAAATTGGCTGCGGATTGACTTATAGCATAATATAAATACACATAGCACTACAATGATATGTTAGTCCATTGACGTGCTAGATGTCGCTACTGGTATCGTTTTAAAATAATCAAAATATTTGTATATAGGAAATCGCCTAAATGTCATATATGTATACTAAATATTGACGATACTTTATCGACCCGATATCTGGAACATCAATATGTAAACTGTTTTTTTCTTATGATCGTAGTACTATTTGTATTTATATTATGCTTAAAGTGTTATTTGCTATTCATTTTCTGAATTGTTTTCGTCCAATTTCTTATCTTCGGCAAACTCTGCCAACATTTACCAGTACTTCTTGTATTTTATTGAAAATGTAGGAGCTATTAATTTGGAAACAGCCTCAGTTTTTAAGTATATTAACAATCTAAGGCTTAAACATAATCCTGACCCTTCGATTTAGTTTCAGCAATTATTTAACGTCAATGCGCTCAGTTATTAACATTTCCATGGAGCTTTTATTTAATAGATCTCCTGCACTCGATTATATTCCTGATTGTTGGAAAATTTCATTTGCCATTCCTGTAAACAAAAGTGGTAAATCATCTTTAATTGAAAATTACTGTCCTATTTCCATAATGTCTGCTACTCTAAAAGTTTTTAAATGTATGGTTCGCGACAATATGATTAAAGAGTTTTGTAGGATTATTATTGCACAGCAGCATGGTTTTGCAGAGTCCAATCTTATTGAATTTATACATTTTGCAATAAACTCAATTGAGACTGGGTCGCAGGTTGATGCAGTGTTTACAGAATTTAAGAAAGCATTTGATAGAATATCTTATGAGATTGTTTTATTTTAATTGCTAAAAGTCGGAATTCACTCAAACTTGTTGTTGTGGATGAAATCTTACCTTTGCAACCGTAAGCAAGGAGCTAAATTCGTTATGTCTTTCGGGTGAGTTTGACATCTGAGGTTTCCTAAAGCAGTCATTTAGGTCCATTATTAACTTATAACTTATTAAATTATAGAGTTTAAGGACCTTGGAATCGTGCTTGAAAAATGCTTAACTTTTATCCAAGATACCGAGAAGATAATGAATCTTGTTAAAACTAATAGTATTAAGAGGGTTCAACGTCGATTTACAGGCCACATTTGCCGCTGTATGTTCAAAGCACAGAAGCACATCCCATATAGTGTTTGTTGTAGCATGTTTCAGTTGGTTCCACTATATTTAAGGCTCTGCTTACTTTGCTTTTGATTTATTGAAATAAATCAAATAATTGTTGTATTGATTCAGCTAAGTTTAAGCTTTAGTTTAAGCTCTCTAAGATATATAGCCTTGATTTCCTGGCCAAGAATTTCAATATTAGAAATCGATATTTATACTATAGCTTCGATTCTATAGAACTTACTTCGGTATCCATTACAGCGTTTTTGATTTTAATATCAGCAAAACGAATTATTAAAAGCTTAAATATTATTTTCGTTAAATTATTTTTTATTACTGTATAACCATCAAAGATGACCACTTCCATAAGTTGACCACCTTCCTAACTTTCGTTGTTTTCCAAAATCTTGCGAGATTGAAAAAATCTTCATATAAAAATAGCTCTACAAGTTGACCATCTCTATAGCTTCGACGAAACAAATCGACGAAACAAATCGACGAAAGAAGTTTCAACTTCGAATATTGTAACCTGCTTAAAACCTTCATAATAATATATGGAATGAAATGGATTTTTTTTACTTTTTTTTACTTAGTTAGCTAGGCTTTTAGAACGATTAAATGAATTAAACCTTAGAGAATCAAAATCATCTTAAAGCATCAAACGGATGACTCGACAGCTTTAAAACACGAAATAACATTAGCCAAAAAATCCTTTTGTGGGAAAGAAAAAGAAGTAATGAGTCATCCAGCAGAAATGTTCAATGAAAAGTTTAAAGACATAGCCAAACGCTACGATATGGCTGATATTTTTAATGCAGACGAATGTGCTTTATTCTATAAAATGATCCCAGACTTGAGTCTAGTTGAGAAAGGTGATATTTGTAAAAGCGGCAAAAATTCAAAAGAGCGCCCCACAATTTTATTGTGTTATAGTATCACCGACAAGAAATTTAAGCCTCATGTAAAGCTGCGAAACCAGTGGCTTAATAATTAACCTTTTCCAGTAATTTGGAAGTCAGCATGGATGATGTTCGATTTATTTAGTTATTAAAACTATCAACGCCCAAATGCGAAGAAACAATAGAAACAATTTATTTAAGGTTGATAATTGTCATATTGGGCAATTTATCTAATTTAGTGTTTTTCCACCTAATTCAACAACAAAATTACAGCCCATAGACCATGACATTATGAAAAATGGTAAGTCATTTTATCGCAAGCTCGTTGGCAAAAAATATTAACGTTCTCGATGCTAGTTTATGGATGGGCGAAGCAAATAATAGAATCACCGATATAACAATACAAAATCGTTTTAAAAAGACCCGATTTATTAAACATCAACTACTTAAAACGAAGGAGTAAAGATAGTGAATTATTTGATGCTGATTGAGATAAATCACTGAACGGAGTTCCGTTTGAAAATTACGTCGATATCGATAACGATATTCAAACATATTCAATCTCTAACGAAACAGAATTAAAGAATAATTCAAGAAAGAGGTGGTACGAGAAATGCGATCAGGTGCCAATATCGAAATTTTGACTGTAACAAGCGAATCAGACGAGAAATTAATAGAAGAACCAGAAAAAAGCAAAAAAGTATTAATGGTTATTAAATAGTTTTCCATTCCGGGTGTAAACAATTGGGCTGTGTTATTTATGTCTGAAATTTTTAATTTTATTTACATATTTAAAATATTGAAATAAGTTACGCATATGTACATACAGCCAAAACTGTCTAAGTTGGACAACTTATAGAGGTGGTCAACTTCAAAAGGCTAAATAAATAAGAATCCATTTTTGTACGAAGATAAAATCGTCCAAATTATTCAGTTACTTAAGTTAAAGAGGTGTCCAACAGATAAAAGGTTGTGTCTGTACGACCGCACATTTAAATCCTGTAAACCAATAAACCACAAGTGTTTTTGATGGAGCAGATGTGCCATAATATTTAACAATATTGTTTTGCGCATTGTTTTGCGCGATTTTTCCATGCATATAAAATGTTTAATCACTGAGTAAAATTTGTTTTTATCCATTCTTTTATTGCAGGCTTCTAACAGATTGTATTTCACAAAAATTATTTATACATTTGGTAATCTGAGGAGACACCTCTTAGAGATCGCCTACTTATTGAATTGCCCTTGTAAATAAAATGTATATTTTATTATGTATTTAAAATCTAAAATGACAATTATGAAAATCAAATGTTTGGTAGCTGCACCCACTGAGTGGGCAGTATT
Source organism: Tipula confusa (assembly GCA_963556175.1). Classification (NCBI taxonomy): domain Eukaryota; kingdom Metazoa; phylum Arthropoda; class Insecta; order Diptera; family Tipulidae; genus Tipula; species Tipula confusa. Next base: position 4,995,974 of record OY744475.1, read on the forward strand.
TCACGCCTTCCATTCGCTCACCGAACTAAAGTTGCGTCATCTTTTTTAATAAGGCAAACAAATTGAAACAGTCCCTATTTCTTTTTTACTTTTTAAAACAGACATTTTTAGTTATGTATATACCGGGTGATTTTTTTAAGCTGAAACTTTCAAATATCTCGGAAAATAAGCACAAAATGTCCAAGATCTAAATTTAATTTTGATCTTTTTAATTTTTAATTTTTAAAATTAGTGCTAAAATTAGTACCCTCACCTCCTTGTAGGTGGGGTAACTTTGAAATGAAAATAGGAACCCTTATTTTTTTATAAAAGATTCGGATTTTCGGGCTAAAAATAAGTAAGGAGATTAGTTAATTAATAAATATTTCAAAAAGTACAGCACTCATGAGAAAACTATTAGGAGCAAAAATGTTGCATTAAAAAATAAACAAAAAATAAAAATTTTAAAATTTAAAAAAAAATAAAATTTCTACCACTTCCGGTTAGCTGATTTCCACCAAAGCAAACTTCCTTCTCTAAGTACTTATTTTAAGCCGGAAAATCCGAATCTGCAATAAAAAATAGGGGTTCTTATTTTCATTTCAAAGTTACCCCATGTTGAAACATTAGTACTTTAACGATACTTACAAATGGTCAAAATACCACTTTTAAAAAGATCAGTAATAGAACCCAAAACAGGTCACTGTTGTTGGGATCATTAAAAAAAAACTGAATTCGTATCTTTTATAAAGGGAAGAACAGACAATTTGTAATCTGAAATTTGAAAGGACAAAAATGTGCTGAACATGTGCCATGTCAAACTTGTCACTGGAAAATAAAAAAAAAACAATTTTAAACTTACCCTTTTTTCTTGTTTTTGTGCAATTTCCACCTTAAACCCTAAATTTTCAAAATCCTTAAAATATGTTTTATATAATATAATATAAAGTAACAATTAATATTTTTTTTTAAATTATTTAAATCGAAGTATGATGTGTTTTGTATTTTAAACGATATTGATATTGAAACTCTAATCTTAATTTTGATAAGGGTTTCAATATCAACATTGTTTCAAATACAATTTTATTAAATCGATGCTGCTTAATAAAATTAATTAAATAAATAAAAATTAATGATATAGCCCTAATTAGTCCATATATTTGTTTGTTTGACTAGATACGTCAATTTAAACGATCTAATTTATTACGACACCTCACATACTTATCTATAGTGAAGTTAAAATGCCGTGAAGTTCTTGAAATACATAAAGTCTCTGCCTACTCTTGTAAAACAATAGTAAAAAAGAGATCTCTTTTTATCCAATGAACTATTTGACACACAAAAATTTTCATAGAACTCTAAGAGTTTGCTGGCGTATGAAAAATTTGTAATCCACGTTTTTATGATTTGCTCTTTCCATTGATAATTATTTGACTAACTTATTCTGTGGTACAAGCCTTTTCACCCTCGTTGTGTTTAAGCTACATTTCGAACAAAAAAATTGGCAAATCTCCTCTTAGATGAATTCAGATTTCAAATGATGTACTTCATTTGGTATCTCTCAGTGCGAAGGCAACATTAGTTAGTCAAGGCTATATGAACAATTTAATAATTTTCAGTTTTTAGTATTATGCCAAAGAGTAGATAACAAAAGATAGATAGGCTTTCAGTTTTCATCTTTTGCAGCTAAAAATGAGTATAATTTATTTAACACACATATTTTGTTCGAAAAATGTTACTCTCTTTCAATATTTACTCTCTGATAATTATACAATAGAAAATATAAAATTATCTCGGAACAAAACATTATTAGCAATTATCATGCTAACCTCAATCGACAGTGGCTGCACTTCTAAATGACTGCACTGTGCAAATACGAACTAGGTCAATTTATATAACGTAGTTAACTGTCTTTTGCCAAAAAGTCACATAGCCATTTGACATTTGTAACAGTTTCGAATTATTTCATTAATTTAGTTATTCTGCATATTAAAAATTAAATCTCAAATTTTATTACGAAAGTGTGTGTAAAAATCATGTAAAGCCAATCGTCGTATAGGTAACGAGGGCAAAGTCACATTTCTTTCTTCACAAATAAGATAAATATAAGTAAACACATAATAATACATTTTTTGACATTTGTGGTTTCCGTTCTTATCGAATCGTGTATAGTTGGAGCACGATAAATTTTAGTTTTTTATTTTGTTAGTTGATTTTCATTCTAACAGTTTATAATTAAATTTTGTCCATTTTATAGTTCTCATAAATATTGAGTTACACAACAAGTTTATATATGGCTAGAATCGCTGAGGACAGTGATTTTGAAGGATTAAAACATTTTATAGACGACAACGATGGATGGATATTGGAATTATCAAAAGTTGATGCAAAAGTATGGACCCGACCTGTGCAAGGATGTAGCTTTAATATGGTTAAAATCTATTCATTATTTAATGATGTCACCGCTGAACAATTATTCGATGTACTCCTTGATCCAGATTATCGAAAGGAATGGGATTCACATATGTTAGCTAGCAAAGAAATTGGTTGTTTTAATGTGAACAATGATGTTGGATATTATGCAAGTAAGTTTACATTATTCATAATTATCGTAGATTAAAAAGGATTACTTTTTTAATTATGATATATAATTATATTATAACAGGGATTTTCTTAAGAATTATTATCATTTAGAATTAATATTTTGTGAATGTTTTTGTTACTTTGTTTAGACAAACACCATTAGAAAGTGGATAGGACAATTTGCTAATTATTTGGGATATTTTAATAACTCCCTTAACAATATTTAAGAATTATTAGGGTTTTTAAATTCATAAAAGTCTATTTCGGTGCACCTAATTATTATATACAGTACAGAGTGTGAGGTTCTTTAATGCGTACATATTTTCAAATATGATTCGTTGATTAAGTAAAAAAAAGTGATTCCTGAGGGAACTGGTCTATTTTCAATAACTATACTGAGATACAGTGCGTTAAATTAAAATTATTCTAGATGAAACCCTAAATATTATTTAGAAAGGCCAACTAAAGCTATTCTCTTAGGAATTAAAATTAATTTTATTTTATTATATCGTACTGGTAGATAAACTTAGATTTTATTTTTAATTTTCTACGAATTTTGTCTTCGACATTTTAGTTTTTAACAAAACATATGACAATGGTTATTTATGATTTTTTTTATGTTTTATTCAATGCGATTTCTTTCGAAGCTAATTTTTTCACTTGCAACTTTATCATGCCAACTTTATCATGTTGCCCGCAAAGAGGTATAGTGCCATGGCAACCATTTATTTTACCATAAATCAATAAAATTCAAAATGGCTAATTGCAAAAGTAATGCAAAAAATCTTAAATTTTTCGACAAATATCAAAAATTGTAAAACCCACAAACTTTTAATTTTGATTTTCAAAATGCAAAGTGTTCACTTTTTCTCAAATTTCAGCTTTTGGCATAAGTTGTCACTGCGATTTATGTTCAATAATTTTATAAACTCGAGCATGTCATTGCCCGAGCTCATTTTGAACACGTCAGTGTCACGCTTCGGCTACCATTTTGGGTACGTAAGAAGTTTTCTATAGACCTATATCGGCATCTGTGATAAACCAGAATTGTGTCACCGACATAATTTTTTCGTTTGGTGAATTGTACTGATCAGTTATAAGATAAATACGCAATATTTTAGGGTACTTCGGGTTCAGAACTATAATAGCAATGAATATAAACAAACAAACCATCTTCTTTACCAATATTGACTGACAGAAACTTTATATTGTGCACTCGGTAAAAAATGTTTCATTCTATATATTTTAATATTACAACTGTTTAATTTTAATCACTAAAACGCAAACTATGTTTGGTACATTCAGTATATTTAAGTTTTATTTTTATTTTTAGTGTCTTGCCCACCACCACTTAAACCTCGAGACTTTGTATTACTAAGATCATGGCTGGATACCGGGCCTAATGGCGAACAAATGATATTATCAAGATCAGTTCCGCACAAGGATTATCCTCCTAAAAAAGGTTATGTTCGAGCAGTATCGCATATAACCGGATTTATTGTGAGAGCTAACGGACGAGCGAATGGATGTGAATTGGGCTATGTTGCACATTGTGATCCACAAGGAACACTTCCACCATGGCTAGTAAACAAGGTAACACATTCGCTAGGACCGAGAATGTTAAAAGATTTACGAAAAGCAGCCTTACATTATGAAAATTGGAAAAATTCTCAGTTACATCATCGAAAACCGTGGCGATATCCCGAAGAAATAACATGTCCCCGAATAGCATTGGACGAGGTAAATAAAATAAAATCAAAAATTACTGCAAAAATGTCACTGATTAATTATTTATATTTTAGTGTATAATACTGCCAGATCCGTTTGATAATTTAACTGAAAGTATGACAGTAATTGTTCCAACCACTTCCAAACCAAACAGGCAGCTTCCGAAAATTCAATCGCAACAAAATGGACCAAAAATTGTTGAGGTAAAAGATAAGAAAAAAACAAAAGAAAAAAAGAAATTTTTTGGTAAATAAATGTATAGTCCGTAAAATTCTTATTTAAGATACATAATTTTAACAATCATGATGGTGATATTTTATTGTAGTTTTAAAATCTAATTCTTAACTCGAAAATACTATAGTTTTAAGTAAGTCTTCCCTTTCCCTTTTTTTCCGCAACTATTTCTAACATTTCTGTATCATTGTTATAACAAAATGATTGTTTAATTGGCCAATTTGTTAATCTAAGCTAAGTAAAATTAAAAAAATTGACTCAATATTGAATGTAAATATACATATTATGTTTATTTAAATTGTTGATAATTAATAAAATGAAAATTATTATAATTGTTACTTTATATAAGTTGCAAGACAATTGTAAGTTAAATGGTTGTTCTAATATATTAAAATTTAAAATATATTTAAAAAAAAAAAACATTTCCAAAAACCCTTTTTAATCATAATAATGTTATCAAATCGAACATATACGAAATATGCTTGAAATACACAATCGATATTCACCAAAAACTTAACCATAATAAATTTACTTGAAGGCCTAATTTTATTAAGCGAATATATCTTTGCAGGTACAAAAATATATTTTCCCCATTTGAGACATGTCAGTTATCCCAGAAATTTAAAGTGTTATAAAAGGAAAAGAAAAACAAAGAAAAACCGTATACGTACAGTGCAGAACAAAACTATTCTAATACTAAATCTCATTGAATTCGCTTTGTGGCTGTGCACATTTTCTTTTACAAAAAATTCAAATTTTTCTTTGATATTTTATTGTATTAACATGATATTACACAATATGGAAGACCCTGTTCGAACTCGTTGGTTTAAATAAACGGCTGGCTTTATATCTTAGCTCTGATTGATTGGTATTACTAGAAACCAACTTAAACATTCAGCAAACTATTGATTCCTAAACAAGAATTAGTGGTTAAAAACTATATTTATCGCACAGAACTAAAAGTCATGAGCATGACATATGTCATGGGCTTCAAACCACTTTTAACAATTATCACTCTCAACAATTAGCTACATGTATTGCGTTTAATGAAGGGCACAAAAATGAAAAAACGAACATTAATTAAATTAGTTTTGGTTTACGTGAGAGTTATATACACTTGTTTGGCATGTTACGAAACCGATCTTGATTATAACCAGTCACCAACAGATTTATGTGTAAAAAAGGTACTCAATGCGCTGACAAACTACATATAATCTGTATAAACAGGTACTTAAGTGTATGTATAACCTGTACAAACACTTATATTGTAATAAGTGATTCAAGAATTTTCATAAAAAAGACTACAAGTTGAAGAAAAAATTTAGAGTTTAAAGGGTCGAGTTATTTAAACCTCGTATTCAAAAACCGTTCCAAACAATAAAATGGTTTCGAACCGTAAAATTTTATTTAGAAAGGAGAACCTAGATGAATTAATTTATAATTCTAGTATGCAATCAACAAGTTTAGCCGTCACAATCCCAACTTTACAATACAAAACGAAGTTGTGGTGAAATATCAGCGGGACGTACGGCCCCAGATGGTTTGATATAGGCATTGCAAACTCTTAATTCTTTTGTATAAGTCCAACTCTGATAAGAGGTATTGTTTGTCACGCAGTGCTAATGAAGTGATGCGCCTTATCCATGAAGAATACAAGAAACGCAAATTGAAAATTAAAAATTTAAATCAGGTAAAACGTAATGGGGAAAGATTCAGTATAACTTTAGATGGATTAGTATAAAGGGTCGTCGTTTTATAAATAATATACATGTAAGTACTTACTAAATTTGGTATGGTATTTAATCTGAGGGTTATACGAATTACCGCTAGTTGTGCGGTAAAATTACAAAATTGCCGAAAAGACGGTATCGATTAACCTTCGCAATTTAAAATAGCGTGGGACCAATTTATCTTTGATTAAAATAAGAAAAATTTAAATACAAATTACAGTAATAATTTAATAGTATTAAACCAGATATTACGCTAACAAAAACTTAAAATATTCCTACAATTTAGTTGCAAACGTGTGCAAACGTAGTTGCAAACGCGGCCAACGATTGAAAAACGTGGGCACCGATACTAAAGGGTGGTTAAATTTTAAGGGCCGATGTTGAATGTGAACCACACCTAAACGTCAAGTTTTTTTCTGCATTTCATTTGACATTTTTCAATTTCAGACTAACTCAATTTGAACCATGGGAAGATACAAAATCGAGCAACGCGTTAAAGTTATTCAGGCTTATTATGAAAATGGGCGTTCAAATCAAAATGCATATCGTGCACTTCGTTATTTTTTCGGTCAATTTAATCGTCCAAATGTGCGTACAATCGGAAAAATCGTGCAAAAATTTGAGCAAATCGGATCCATAGGAGATTTTAAAACACCAGTGCATGCTCGTATAGCTCGTACTGCAGAAAATTTACTGTGAATGGTGTTCGCTATCGTGAAATGATAACGAACTTTTTATGGCCCGAATTGGAAGATCTGGATGTGGGCGATATATGGTTTCAACAGGACAGTGCTACTTGCCACACAGCTAACGAAACAATGGCTCTTTTGCGTGGTGATGTCAATTGGCCGCCATGATCATGTGATTTGACACCATTGGACTTCTTTCTTTGGGGTTATTTGAAAGAAAAGGTGTACGTCGATAAGCCAGCAACAATTCAAGAGCTAAAGGATGAAATAATTCGGCACATTAACGGCATAGAACCTCAACTATGCCTAAGCGTCATCGAAAATTTGGACCATCGGATGAAGGTGTGCCGCTAAGGTCGCGGCGGCCATTTGGTCGATATTTTGTTCCATACATAATTGAACCATACCATATTATCATAATAAAAAGAATTGACAATAATTTCTTAAATAATTTGTGTTTTATTCAAAATCAACATCGGCCCTTGAAATTTAACCACCCTTTATATATAGTATTTGTGAAAAACTTCAGAAGAAAAGCTTGGAACAGAAAATAATTTTTTATGTTTATTACAAATGTCATAGGTATCGTAATCTTATCAGTAAACCATGCCCACTTTTAAAAAAATGTATTTTAAATGCATTAAAATATGCAAATGTTGTAATGGTAGAATATTATTAGCCATAAAAATTGGCGAAGAAGGCTCTACGAGTTTTAAAGAGCATAACTCTAATAATAATTTTTTATTTCAGTGTTCAGCAAGGTTCCAGTGTGGCACAATAAGCCTCACTCATAGGCAGGGTTCATATTTTATTTAAGCAACTTAAAAATGTAATATGGATCCTGTTGATTCGTTTTTTAACAAATTTTATGACACAAAATTTTTCAACAGAACAATATTGAGCAAGTGTTATAATTTAATGTACATAAACTTTTCTCTGTTATTGTTACTGTTGCTCAAACCATTAATTGCATTATTTGCGGGTAATACCAATGATAAGCGACACATACAATATGTGTAACATAATATGAATAATTACTTACAAAAGACGCAGTAAAAGCGATTTACTTTACCACTTTTGCAGTTTTACAAAACTTTATAGTAAAAAGGGGGAAAAAAGAAAAAATATGTATATTAAATAAGTAAATATACAAATATGTTTTTGTAAGTGAAACATATGTTCATGGTTGATTAATATTATATGATTATTTAAAAGTGTTTGCAAATTTAATTATCCGACTTCTATGAATTATTGCAGCAATGTCGCACTTCTGTTAGTTTTACTTTTTTTCTATGCTAATAAAATCTTTTATCGAAACACAGGTTTGCAAAAACAAAGCACTAACTACTATTGTGTTCATAATATGTCGTATGTTTTTTATGATAATTTCATTAAAATCTGAATTGATTCAAAAAAAATTCGAAAGTAAAACCAATTTTGTCGATCCGTGATTATTTATTTTTTTATTACATATAATTTTGTCTTGCACTGTACACACGTAAAATTTCGTTTAAAACAAAATAATTCAATTTCCCATTCCCTTTAAAACGTTTTTAAAATTTCTAATAAGAAAACGGTAAAGTTGAACGATACTTTAGAAATTAATATTACGTATAAAGATGTAGTGTACGTTTATGAAAAGTGTAAGTTGTTGAATTTTCATTAAAAACAGAAAGAGAAAATTAAAAACAAAAATTCAAAGTGAAAACAATAAGGTAATAATGAATTTTTCCTTCATTTGGTGCTGCAAGAAAAAGATTATATGCTATCAGCATGATTTTTCTTTTGTTTTTCAATTTATTTATTTTACATAAAAAGAAAAACCTTTTGTTCATCTTTAAACCTATTTATTCATTTATGTTTAGAAAATGGTATTAATTGCACAAAATAATGTACTCAAACAAATATTCGATTAAAAATTATCAAATCACACCATATTTACCAGTCAAACCTTGTTTGGTCAGGGACGAACGGAACCAGGTCAATTTGGGATATACGCTTTTTTTTCGGATAAAGGATTTGTTTTCTTTTTTCAAATAATTTTAGAGCATGTTTTAACAAATTTTCAAACTAAAATTTTATTTATATCACATTTTGAATTCTTTTTACACAGAAAATAATAAAAAAAAATATGCATTTCACTTTAAATAAACATGTAGTTTACTATTTCTTTGTATATATGTATTGATCCATATTATAGGGGTCAGGATTTTGCTTCTTTTGATACTCTTTTATTAATTTATATTGGATCAGTTTAACGCTAATTATTTTTAAAGTGCTTCACAATACTTACGAGATCGTCTACCTCAATAAGGACTGAATCGCCGTATGTATGTAAGTATCTAAATCAGGCCAAATATTGTGGCAGCTATTTCTTAAAGCCGTTAAACAGTATTCCAGGCGTGAAAAATATATCAAATAAAATCTTTGATGTTAAATGCGTAAAGTCAAAATAATTAGCTTTCAAGCTTCTGATTACACCTTATCCGTGGGCTGTATCAAAGATGTACAATTCGGTGGTAAGTATTCATTGCATGTATATCACCTTCTGTCTATTCGGATCGGGATGTAATAGGCAGTTCTCCAATAATAAAATTATTTTAGGATTTTCTGAGACTAGCTTTTTTGTAATGAGCACGGCCAATGAGCACAGAGGAAGTCCTTTTGAAACCAATCAATGGTCATATCCTAAGTAATCCAAGCTCTTTTGTTGAGCTCGTGGTTTACCACTTTTGCCAATAATCAAAAGCTTGCACTTATGAGTACCAACCACTTTTGAACATACAAGTCTTTCCTTTTTTGAGATTTTACATTTTACATTTTCAAAATAGACCCGTTTCGTCTGGGGAATATATATGTTCAGTTGTTCAAATCTTCTCTTATACCAGTCTTGATAAATACTTGTCGTTCTCCAACAATATTAAGATTAATAATTACAATCGGTGGTAATTTTTAGCCTCATGAAAATATTTAGCCTTTATATAAGTAGGTTACGTTATCTAATGTGCGATTTTTACCAAACGTTTCCTTTGTTGTTTAACGTTTTGTTTGTTAGGTGGCGACATTTATGTTGTAACGGATATAAATTACGCACAATTATACATAATTAAAATTGAATTTGAAACTTGTAGTATGTAAAAAATGTAAGTGTAATATGTTTATCAAAGCTTATTAATATGTATGCCATTAAGAATGAAAGATTGAGTAAATCAGAGAAATATGCTTTTAAAATGTCGAGTACTGCATCGATGTTACCACAGTTTTCATCCTGGTTCCGAATGGCAATAGGCCTGGGTCTAAAGGTGACTCTTTAAAGAACACTTAAGGTACTCTTAAGACGTTTGCCTTCTACATTTCACGGGGTTTCAGTCTCCAAATTCACTTGGTGAATCTTCTAGTAAAACACTTTATTGTTTCTTGCCTTTGTGGTACATATTAGCGCCTCTCTAGATACTAAATTCATTTCCTTGACAGCAAGACAGTACTATTCATCAAACTAATCATTTGAGAATAATTTTGGCCTTACCTATAGTTGAACAAAAGAACTTATACCGTATATTGGTTCGTAGCAGCTAACTGGGAATCTGGTATATATCGATCTCGCAATTAAGCAACTACAACCAAGCCAATTGTTCGGTAACTTTAAGGTGCTCATATTTTACTAATATAACTTTCTCAAAACAATGTGTTTTCATCTGTTTTATGATATTGCAATGATAATACGATTTTTATAATTAAACTTTAAGAGTCTAACTTTTAAAACAGACAAACTAGCAGTTTTAAAATATGTTCAATTGTTCGATACATTTAAAGTACACCCCTTGTATCATTCACATCAAAAGTCTCAACCGCTTCACGTATGCCTAGAAAATGAGCCTTTAAATTCTCTTAAATCTGCTTGTGATAGTATCCTTTGAATGGTCACACTGACAGATTAAAGCCAGCACAATATTGTCTTGCTTTCTACCTTCATTTTGATAGATTTCAAAAATGCTGCCCTAAAAAAAGGTACTTGCCTTATATTGTGCAAAATATATTAATCAATTGAAATTTACTTTCTGTTGTTTAAGTTTTGCAAAATCCTCTATCAAGTATTGTACTGACTCCTCTATCAAGTATTATACTGTTGCTCAGAACAACTTTCTATATAGAAATCCTAATTAAATCTACCAGACTTTCTTGTCCCGTGGTACTACGTAATTAATTTAATAATTTTAAATAATTTTTAATTTAAAAAGGCTACGTTCTCCGGTAGCTATTGTCACTGGTATTATTAATAAAAAATTTAGTGCTACGACTAGAATTGGTAATATCGAGTCTAATGTCTTATTAAATATAAAATCTAAAAAACTGTAAACTTTAAAAAATTTTAATTTTGTCTAATGGTTCTAATCCTGCCATATCAGAATTTGCTTTGAAAGTGAAAGGTGTTTCTAGGGAAAGAGATAACAGATCAGAATCATTTAATGAAACTACAGAAATATTATGCAAACAAAAATATTATTGTGTCCCGAAATTTGACCTACTCGTGCGCTAATAGATTGAATAGCACTGTCAAGGATTTGGAAATAAAACTTAACTTTAAACCTTCGTTCAGGATTTAATATATAATTTTGTCCCTATCTTCATCATACGGAAAAACTTGAGGTTTTCGATTGGGGTGCCTTGGAGCATTAGAAATATGTGGTGGAAATCAATTTATAGCTATTTCTTTAGAATTTAGGATAAACATCTTAAATTCGTCCAAAACTGTTTTGTATCCAGTAAGGGGTCGTTAAACGAATAGCAGGGGTTTTTAAATATTTGCTAAAAATATATTAAGCTGTTTGAAAAATTACTCCTCAAAAAGATGAAACCTCTGATTGAAGAAAGACACCTGTTACCATCTCACCAATTTGGTTTCAGATAGAAACACTCCATCATAGAGCAGGTACATAGAGTCACTAACGTGATTGAGAAGAGGCTTGAAAACAAAAAGGTATGTTCTGGAGTTTTCCTTGATGTTGCCCAGGCCTTTGATCGAGTCTGGCATCGAGGACTGGAAAAGCAGTTCTATGAGATATTAAAATCATACAATGAAGGGAGATATTTCAGAGTAAAGTATGAAGGAGAGTCCTCATCACTCAAGAGAATTGAAGCAATAGTACCACAAGGAAGCGTGCTGGGACCATTATTGAATTTGCTTTATACGAATGACATACCTTTTACTGGGGAAACAGATATTGCAACCTTTGCGGATCATACAGCCATTTTGGCGGTTGGAAGTACAATCGAAGAGACAACCAGCATATTACAGCACACTGTAAATGAGATTGTTCACTGGACAAAAAAACCGGAGAATAAAATTAAATGAGCTAAAATCAGTTCACACAACCTTCACCTATCTAGAAGCAGATCACCTAGCTATTTACATAAATAGGCAGGAAATACCACATGCGAACACGGCAAAATACCTGGGTATGACGCTCGACGCCAAGTTAAAATGGAAAGAGCACGTCAAGAAAAAAAGGCAAGCACTGGATATAAAATTCAGAAAAATTGATTGGCTCATTGGAAGAAATAATGAGCTTGCAATTCACAATAAGCTGCTTTTATACAGGCAAATACTTAAGCCTGTGTGGACCTATGGCATCCAGCTCTGGAGATGCACAAAGAAAACTAACGTTAAGATTATACAAACATTCCAGAACAAAGTTCTACGATGCATTGTCAATCCACCTTGGTTTATTACAAATGATAATATACATAGAGCTCTAAAGATGAAAACCGTCAACGAAGAAATAACAAAAATGCCAAAAAATATATCCAGCGTTTACATTTCCATGAAAACACGGATATTCAACGTATTGTCAACGTCGTCGACAGCGTAGATACAAGACGGCTAAAAAGAACGAAGCCACTTGATTCAGTACCTCAATACTGAAAGTTGCTGATGTAACCGGAAGAGAGCATTGGGAGTAACTACTGTGTTATAGCCCAACTAACAAAGAAGTAAAATTTGAAAGGAAAATTGCTAAATGAGTTGTAACAACTTAGTCGTAATAAAATAAATATAAATATATATATATATATATATATATATATATATATATATATATATATATATATATATATATATATATATACATTAATTTTTCTAAAATAATATACCAAATAAATAATTAATAAATAATTTTAAGAAATAAACTATGCGCATTAGTTCATGTTATTCTGTCCCTGCCCGTGTCGTCCATCATTTTAATTAAAGGGTCATAAATATTATCTAACCTACCTATTAAAGCTTTAAAGTTAATGTTTTCCCATTAATTTTCAAAACACATGAACAAATGGACAGTACCAAAATAGTTTAAAGCTTGAAGTGAATAACTAAATTCAAAAGGACTATAGGTTAGCTAAATCTGAAGCACATGGCACAACAAATACTCTAGGTTCCAAATGCTTGATTTGACCTTGCATTCCAATATTGTTTCCCTTCATTGTTGAGCCATTAACATAGCTTCCCTCTGCAATCACTTATTGAAAATCCTAGAGAAATTAGTCGGTTTAGAACTACGCCAGTTAGTCCTTATACCCGGTGGAATGTAGCTTTTAAAAACCCCCATAAAAATCTTCATAAATTAAAATTTTTATGATTTTAATAAAGAACGCTAATAATGATTGATAATTGTTCATTACGATATTGATCTGGAGTCTCTGATCCATTAATTATTAAAAAATATTTTGCTCCACTTATGATGATATTGATTTAATTTTGATAGGTTTAGAGACGATCGAAATAACCTCATGCTGAATGCTTTTATTATTAATGTCTGTTTGAGTTTGTTAGTTATGCATCGTTGTTAGATATGTGTTCTGAAAGAACAACGTCAAAAACAACTATAGCTCCTACTACCCTTAGAAAAGTAGCATTATTTTTATCGTACAATCGGTCTGACTCACCTCTGAATCCCAAAGATTGCACCGAAAGGTTTTTTAGGCGAATAATAAGTCGTTTCAACACATCTCTCCAATGTTAAACTTCTTTGGACATAATATTTTGAAAGGTTCTATTAACTGTAGAGTTTTTTTTCTTAACTGACTGTAATTATTCCGCAAAATTTTAATAGAGTTGTACAGTATAGTATTATGTAATTTTAAAAAATTTACAAGAAAATATATTTTTTTTTATTTTGTTCTATGGGAGGACCATTGGAATCAGCAAATATCGCTTTTTATTGATTCCGTTTTTTTATAGTCAATCTTAATCCTTCTAACATCCCAATCAGCTCTTTGATTTATTAATCTGCGGTAGTCTTTTTTTATAAATAGAAATTGAACACGTGTTAAATTCTAATTTTTTTGAGAGAAATTGAATAGCCTTTTTTTTAGACCCAGTATTATTATATTACTCGATTTTTGGAATTCTTGTCAATGGTGAATTCTTTAACAACATTCAATTCTTCTCAAAGCATGCATATAAGTATAACTCTTGATTAAATCTGAATGTATAGCAACACTTGTCTATATAGAACAAGTCCAAGATTAACTTAAGAAACACAATACTATAAAAATTGAAATACGTAATATGGTGCCTATGCAAATAACGTTAAATTATAAACAGTAGAAATACCTTTGAAATAAATAAACATTTAAATAATAAAGTTTTGTTAAACAAATCATAAATGGATTTAACAAAATAGCACAATTATACAATTATATTGCTAGATAAAAAAATATCATACCTTGTTAAACTAGTGATATATGTACTTCATCTGCAGATGCGGGTTGAAATGTGGCTATAGAAAAAAACAATGAAACATTTTATTGACTTAACTATAAAATATGTATAATTAGATTAAAAATGGTCACAAATATTTTAAAAAACAATTTTGTTATTATTTTAATTTTAACATACACAAATGTGTAGATAAATTGCTTTAGCATAAATTAATGTTTTACACTACAATTCAGTTACACCTTAAAAGACACTGCAACACTTTTATTAATATAATAATCTAGCATACACATTTGTGTATGCACTCAATGCGTTAATAAAATCTCTTTGCAATATGTTCTTGTTTCTCTATTAAATATGTTAGCATCGAACAAGTTGTTGTCGTTGCACCTTTAGAACCAGTTGGTATGATTTGACGAATGTTGTAGGTGGTTAGTCCAACGTGAATTTGTTTACACACAATTCGGTCACCGGTGCAAGATGTAATTATTTAATTTCTATTTATTAATTTTAGGTCAAAGGCGAGAATTGAACTCGAACGACGCGGCGTTTTATGTGAGTATCTTAACTATATACTGATAACCGGTGGCGAAAAAAACTAAACGATCGTTGACAGGATATGAAAATAAACGCTTTTTTATTAAATTTTGTAAATTAAAATGAAAATGACACTAAAAAATGAGAATATACAATTGTGTATGATAAAAGACCAATTAAAAAAACGACTGGACTATGAAAATTTTTGTAGTAAGAATGTTGACACCACAAAGGCGCTGAAATGGAACAACTCAAGAACGGGAATGTATCTTCTATTTTGCTAACTAACATTAAAATTATTTTAAATTAGTTGTTGCACAAACCAAATTGGTTTACCCAACCTTGGTTATCACCTTACACAATTGTGCTACTGAATCTAAATATAAAATGATAATAATAACAAAACGGGTTTTCCAGGTCATTATACCGTATCAAAAATTCGTATTGTTCTCAGAGATCGCTGCATGAGTGACAAAGAACTCGAGGTATCGGAAACATGTTACTCCTTAAAATTTGTGGTCACTACTAAAACTATTTTTTTTGTCTGAATCCTGCATTTTTTTGGGGGGTTCAGACTTCCAACTCTTTCGCGGTTAATTTTTAACGTCCTACCTTACGCCGTCACCAGCCAAGCCGAGGACGCACGAATACAGGTTCGATTTTAAATCCATCTGCACATTGCATTGCTCCAGCCAGCCTGTACTTACATGGACGATGGTTCGGCCCATGGATTCTGCACTCCAACAAGGGGGCATAGTTGTGATCATCGTCATCACCGATCGTAATCAGGTGATGAAAAATCCTTTTTGCAACCCTCCCCCGTTTGGATTCGACCCCGGTACCTCCCGTCCCAACCACCACAGCTTTAACCACTGCGCCAATTGCTCGGTTACTAAAACTACTAAAATCCATTGCGTCTTATGCTTTGTGCCGTAATCCACTTTTCAAACTAAACATTTCAAATTGTTCAAGCTTTCGCTTTTACCTCATAGGTGGTAGCTGAAAAGTACATTTCCGAGGTAACTTTTCAGTGACTTTTCACAAACAGTATAAAATAACTATAATAATTGTAAACTATAAATAAACTATAATACTTTTTGGTTTAGTTTAGTTTCAAGTTGAGGTACTGTTAGTGACTTTTGTCTACTTTTGTGTAGTTCCATCTATCTAGAAATAGCATGAAACTAACTCGTTATAATTTAGTTTAGTTGGTTACGTCGATTAAGGTACACAGCATTAGTCTCTAAAACCAGTGATCATTTATTTTGCAGTGATCATTTATTTTCCAACTTCCGCCGAGATTCTCACACGTGGAACCAGTTGTTCTTTAACATCGTCCAATTACGCAGATATCATCTGAATAGTCCAGGGCCTGGTTGGACTGACGGTAGAAGATGTTGTTCTGAAGTGTCTTTTACGATAGATAAATTATAACATGAGATTAAGTAGGGGGGACAAAGCATCTATGCTTGCTTTCATTTTATATAAACGCACATATTATTCAGGAATACCTGACTAACATTGCAAAGCAAACCAATAAGCAATCCTGACGGATCGAGAAATAGGCTTGCTGGAAATTCAAGAACTCCTAATGAACGTCACTGCGATTTTTCGTAATATTCAAAAGAATCATCCTCAGCAAAAATCTTGATCAGACGGATTCGGACGAAATCAAGAGCTCGGAGTAAATACATCAACCCCAAGGAAACGGTTTCTTTTTCTGTATGGCAAGGATAAATTTCTCGTAGGATGGGTCCTCAATGAACATCTCCGTAGTCTTTATTTGATAACTTTCAAATATGTACAGCATTTGACCCTTGTTGACATAGAGTAAATCACAAAAATACTCCTTCCAAATGCCAAGTACTACATCGCTGTTGAGTTCGAGGTTTCTCCATCCTGGCCCAGAAAGGTAATTGACCTAGGTCTGATATTAAAGTGCAGTTCGGTGAATCCTTTAAATAAGTTACGTGAACTGCGCTCATTGCTGAGTTGTTGTACTCTTAAGACTTAGCCTTCCACCATTTACACTAGTCCCGTCTACAAATTTCTTTGGCGGTCTTCCTAGTAAGGACCGCTTTATTGTTCCATGCGATTATAAAAAGTATTCGCGCTTCTTTGTATACTATATTCTGTAGCTTGACTACAAGATGACACTCCTCATCAAACCAACGCTTTTTGTGATTGATTTTTACAGTACGGAGATTAGCCTGGGCGACACCAACGTTTTTAATACCTCCTATGGAGGAACCAACGTTTTCAATACCTCCGATTGGGTTTCCTATGTGTTCCCTGACTTGTATGAAAAATGGCATCTTAGATTTGCAGTGACCAATTGATTCATACATGCCTACGAATTTAGGAGCCGATCAATAACATCTCACATCTTGGATGACCCGAGACTTAGAAATTAGCACATGGTCAGTTAGATTTTGCGATCATCTCTTACGAGTGTATCCATGTTTCCAAGTGGATATTTGTATGAGGAAAAAATGTGCTAGTCCCAATAAGATCGTGCACAATCGCAAAGTACATTATTACTCCTCAATTATCCGTCGGGAGAGCGGATCTATATTTTCACTTAAGTCTGATTTTTGCCGACTCTAGCATTAAAATCATCAATCACTTTTCTGACAACGTGCTATGTCATTATTTTCTTCATAGATCATCTTAATTTTCAACTTCAAATGGTATAGGCTGATCTTGAACTGATGCACAAATCGAAATTTGGTGTCTATTCTTTGTACATAATACAATTTAAAATCCACAAATGTAATACATATATGCACTGCAAGACGTTTATAAGGTATATATATATATAAACTCAAATATTGTCTGACATTCGAGAATTTAATTGAAGAGTCAATATTACAAAAATTTACATATTAATCCGATTTTACTATTATTATTCGACACGTTATTATTTACAAACCTAATTAGCAAACTTGAAAATGTATTTCGTTGGTATAACAGATTAAATCAAGTGAACAAACTGCACAGCAAATATATTACTACGTAATTTTGAAATATTCAAACACTTTTAAGCTTTATATTTATTAAGAATCACTGATTGATTTGATCAATTTTAAACTGGAAAAACCAAGGTATAACTTGTAAATCCTCCTAAATTCTCTTTTTCGGAAAGCAAATGGTAACTTGATTGTACACGAACGTTTACTTCTAGTTTTTGTTGAGTTAATAAAAATTACAATTGTCAAGATCTATCGTGTGACAGTTACACTGCATTTTGAAAATAAATCGATCGGAAAGCGATAAATTTGGATTTCACCGTATCTTAAGTTAGTGAAACTTTCAAATAATTCCACATTTTCCCAGTATGAAAAAAATCAAACCGTTTTTGTGACGTTTTGACCAGCGAATAAATAAATAAATAAAATAAATAAAAAATAATGAATTTTAAAATTAATTGAAATATTTTAATTATTTTTCAATAAATTGAGACATTAAATTTTTCAAACGAGAAAAAGAAAAGAAAACCAGTTTATTATCACCTATACAAATATAAAGATCAGCAATTTTACATTTTCGATTTGGACCATAATTTTGCATTCATCGGAAAAAAATAAATCGAATTCGACATAAGTCGACATAAGTTAATTTTGCAATTCCGAGACAGACCAAGATAATATTAAGTATATGGCCTTACAACAAATACAGAAACAACTGAACAAACTCTGATTAAGTCAATGAGTTAAACTCTTATTAGTTGAAAGTTGTGTAGAATGTCCTAACAACCCAGTGGGTGCTCAGAATGGGGTTCGCTCAATAATGTTTTAACTATGTAACTGTATTTATAGTTAAAGCAATGAAGTGATTTAAGCCCTCAGATCATCACTTTGTCATGTTATCATATATAGATTGGATTTTCTTTGTCATTTATGTCGGTTTCTAGACCAAGTACTAAAACTCAATCTAATTCAATATTGCAGGCCAGAACGGACTTAAGAGACACTTGTATTTTGAAAAATTATGCAACTAAAGATAATAAATGTTTATAAAATTAAATTGTTGTTACTTGCTTGTCAATCAATAAAGCAAAATAACTTGACGAATTTTTGCTAAAAGAAAAATCTGAACAGGACAGCAAAAGGAATTTACAAAGTGGCTTTTAAATCTAGCGGGAAATTAATCTAGCATTGATCTCACCGTAAATTATAAATAATTTGTTCATAACGAAAGTGTATTTACGGTTCATTTTATTCAATGCATTTCTTTCAAACACTTACCTATTTCGTGGAAGACAGTTTCAAAAATGGAAGGACACATTAAATAATTTTGGAAACTTGTGAAGCTGTTTCGAAAAGTTTTAGGCACTTTTTATTAAAAAATCTGATCAGTCAAAATATAAAAAATTTGCAACCGTTTTTTTTTTTTTTTTTTTTTTTTTGGAAAATTGAAATCTGTGTATAATGCAAATTGCATTTTTTTATTGTTATCGGTTCAATTTTTTTGCGGTTCAAAAGTAGGACCGATTTTATAATTAACCTTGACATTTCAATAATAAACAATTATTTTTGCTATATTTTTTAGAGCCATGTTGTCATTTCTCTTGGATTTAACCTGCTTAATAAATAATTGCATCATGCGGTCTAAATTTTCCGAGGCGTAGAAAACTAATTTAATTATCCGAGTTGTTAATGACTTGATAGATAATCTTCGACCTATTATTCTAATTTCGGATTATATTACAGTGATTGATGCTTTTTGATAACTTTGATAATTTCTTTGAGAATACAAATGCTGACGATTAGCAAATATATCTTGGTGGCGTTAAAGGTGATATCTTGGAAACATTTAGTAATATTAATATGGATTTTGTATATTAAAATGGTTTCTATCTAATGGAGCCTCATCAAACATTTCTAAGATGCAAGCGATCTTCATTTCGAGGGGAGATTTATCTTTTATCACTCATATATATAAATTGAGAATAAGATAATTCCTATCCAAAACCATGTTAATAATCTAGACATTTGTGCTTATAATAGATTTACATGGGACTCTTAGGTTATTGATGTATGTGCGAGAAATAAGAACATTTTAGTTAAAACGTTAGGAATCACTAAATACCTAATATATATTTTAAATTTGTTTATACGAGCTGCGATTCTATAGTGCTGCAGATGGTCTACATGTCACATTGAACAACATTGCGACACATGTAAACGGATTAAATAAAATTTATCATGACTCTGCCAAGTTTCGAGAACTGTTCGGTTGGTCAATATGCGATTGGCTAAAATCATATATATGTATATATACGGCAAAAGCTTGACAGTATATTCCAATTTACATATAGTAATTCTGTATATCTCAGTAGATTGATAGAGGCAACCGCAAGTAATTGCAACGCTAAAAATTCCCGTGTTCGACTTTTACCGACTGTATTTCATTTTTCATTCTTTGTCATATTCGTACATTATTTTCGTGAGTAGCCTTGACGAGTAGCCTTGTCGCGAAAAAAGTCAAATACATCCATCTTACGATCCACTTCATAATGTTTTACTATTTTCTTCAGGAAACCATTTGTAAATAAATTATTTTCGTAATCCAAACACCCAGAAAGTTTTCTAAGAAAAATTAATGCATATCGACTAATGTATATGAGTGCCAAAGAAATGTTGAATCGCTCCCGTAGACTTTTTTCTCAATAAGAAACTATAAGGTTACTTTTTATTAGAAACAATGAAACAAATGTACGAGCAGAAGTTTATCAAGGAGTTAAGATTCCCTTAATGAAGGAGATGTAAACCATCTTTATAACGTTTACAGGAAATACAAACTGCGATAAAGTAAAAATTTAACTATTTCCCGGCCAATGTCCCCATGATCTTATCTGTGCAGTATTTTGCCAAAAATTTAAGAAATTTACATGACCGCCATGTCTAGGAAAATTTATTTCTTTTGTATACATCATAGAATTTCAAAAACGTGGCATTTCACATTGCCATATATTAGAGGTCTTAAATGAAACCGACCGTGTAGTTTCCAATATTCAAAAGGTTATCCGTTCCCAGATTTTTAGAATATTACTACAAAATGTTAATTTGCATGAACCATGGGGTGTTAAAAATCCCGTTCACGGTTTCTGCAGGAAGGAAAATGTTCAAAAACCTTTGCACAAAATTTTCAAGATTCCACAGCGTTGAACAAAAATAGGTTTCCTATTGCTAATGGCAATAATATTCATAAACAATTATGGAGAGCCACCCTTCAAACGTGACTTTCATGTTTACCCCAAAATTCCAGGCAACTCGCAAAAACCGTTCATTAATATGAATATTGTAAGTCCAAATTTGGAGGCCATGGGAGCATTCAGGTCCGCCAACTATTGGCAACATGTTGTGCAAAACCAACATGTGGAGTACTGAATGCAACCGATTTATTTGATATAAATGATGAGCTAAATGTCATTTTCTCTATCGGTGTTCGTAGTGTGATACATTACGTAGCGTATATTTATAATCACAAAAATAAGGGCACTTTATGTTGGGAACATGCATAATCAAAAATGATACCGATAGGTACCGGTATCTAAGAAGACGAATCTGAATGGACCCAATGTCGAATCCATTATTGTATCCAAATCCGTGTGTTACACGAGGCATTTTATTCCCAAGTTTTTTTCGTTTTCCATACAAACCCGGTTTTATTTTACGATAATTTTGGGATTTATTGCACCAAAATGTTGTTGGTTTCCTGGAATTTTTCGCACACACACAAACAAAAATGAATAAAAAAAATTCTCAAGGACATATTTTTTCATATTTTGTTTTTCTTGTCAGTTTTAATTTCAAAATATTTTTTATTAAAAGTTGACTCGTCTAAACGATGAGGGAATTTGTTGCTGAAGAATCCGGAATAAAATGCTTCCTTTTAGACACACCCGCTTAGAATAGTGAATATCACTAAACTGCAGTAACTACGATCAACGCCTCGCAAACTACGATCAAGTATTGGCCTTACTACTTATTTCGACGGCAATTATATCGCCTTCGTTTATTATCGAGACTCTCTGAACGACTGTTGAAAATGTTCGTACTATTGATTTCGATCAACAACAATAATTCTTGTGTACACATTTGGTTATTTAAAACTATTATAAATGTATAAATAAATAATAAATTATTTATTTTTACGAATTATTTAAAATAAATTTAAATAAATATTTATAATTTTAATATACAAATTTATTTAAACGAACACAAAACGAAGGTGATTGCTGCATTAAATCGAATCCGCTTTTCGCAAGATTTCGACAAACATGCGAACTTCTACTGGATTTCATTAAAATTTATTCTCAAATGATTATGCACTATGATATTATCAGTATAAGTTATGGCCAGAACTTGCACCAAATGGCTGTCGAAAATCTTGCGGAAAGAGTAATTCTTGTAGTTACCAATAAAGAGACCATCGACAAGAACCGCAAAATCATCGAACAACTGCCTGGAAGTTTTTAACTGCAATACAATTCAGATAAATGATTGACACAAAATATCGTATACCGAAAAGTTCAAGATATGGATTAAGAGGAGTTACTACTCAAGTATTTTTCTTATGTCTATAAAGTGTAAAACAGCACATAAAAGTCTACAAAGTAGCCTCGGGGTTGGGCCGTCAAGATTTTCCCTAGTACCCATAAAACAAATTTCAGCAACTAATAAGCAAGTAAACTAAATGAAATTGTTGCAGGTGTTCTTCAGGGTTCTGTTCTTGGCCCTCTTCTTTTTCTAATTTATGTTAACTCATTTTTTGATTTAAATTTATATGGTTTAAAGGATTATGGTTACTCCTATTCTGTAGAAAATTTACATGATTTAGAGCGCCAAATAAACGATGATTTAGTTGAATTGCGATCCTGGTTCTCGAATCATTAATTGCGTTTGAGTGATAATTCTAGAGGTATAATATTTAATTAAATATCGGGAACAATAACACACACAGTAAGTTAAGTTTAAAATATCCTATAATTAATGTTAAGAAGCACCTAAACCTTGATATAGTATGTAAACCATTACATACTATTCACAATCAAAAGCGTAGTGCTCCTTGTTTACCGCCATTCCAGTAAAGCCATGTGTTGCCTCTTTGAAACTTTAAACCAATTAACTTTTATAATGTGGTAAAAAAAATTTTGTTGTTCTTCCTCTTTATTATTATTATCATTTTAAATTTAATTATAAGTATAACGACTTAATTCGAGTAATGCATACAGACATGCATTTCAGTTAAAGGACTAAATACAAAGGTTATTTATATTAAAGTAATGTCAATGAAGAACGTCGAAACTATTTGGCGCAAACAATTTTTTATTTTAATAAAAACTTCCCACGTATCTAAAAGAGTATATCAAATCGTGAAAGGTGAAAATCAGTAGAACGCCATTCAAAGCCTTCAAAGAAATTACAACAGAATTTTACAACTGCACGGTTTTGATCCGGATTTTGTGTCATGTGATTACCTCCGATGACAGTTCGCCTATGCAAAAATGGATTTATTTGACTCAGCACAATATAAATAGTTTCTGGTGGTGTTAATAACAATAATTTAATAATGAATTTTTAAAATTAATTGAAATATTTCAAAATGATAATCCGCATGTTTAAAACAATGAGATAATCCTGTCAAACACATATACATATTTACTTTACTTTTCTTTGGAATTGAGCTGTCATACATTAAAGTACCTGTTCGATTATTGATCCGTTTTTGGTTGTTCATAGAAAAGAAAATTAATACTTGATTTTGTGTGGTTGTAATTTTGAATGAAAATTAAGTTAACTATAGCATGTATTCATGTTTATTCGGTCAGTTAACGTTAATAGCAATTAAATTTTTTTTTATTGGTTGTCTGTCTAAATATAAAATCATTTATCGAAATCAGTGTTATAGGCAGCTTTACAACTCGCACAACATGTCACGAGTACCTCTCAAGTCAATAAACCATGTTTAAGTGTAATTCAGAATTATTATCGTGTGTACATATTTACTTTAATAATTTCTATATAATTATAACTATTATTTAAAAACTATTAGTTTTATGTAAGATTTATAACGGTACTTCATATTAATTAAACGTATAGCAATTCATAATTGCTTTCCAAATCAACAACATTTTTCTATTTACATAGAATACAAAAAAATGTAAAGTTAAAAACAATAAATATAATAATAATAATAGTTCAAACATAATAATTCATTTTTGAAGATGACATTTACCATTTACTTAAATTGGCTTCATCTTTATAATACCCAATGAATACATAATTTAAAGAAAGGAGTGGTGCCGCTATAAAACCACAACAAAAACGTAAAAGGAAATTTATTTTTAGCCTTATGAACATATCTAATAATAAATCAATAAAATTAATTATATTAATAATATTACTTGATAGATACATATTTAATTTAAATGGAATACATATATTATAATGGTCACTAAAACATTTTAATGTTCACCAATATTGGCATTTTCAAAATACGGTCATTAAACAACTGGTCACAAACTTTTAAAATTATTTTATTCGGTGTTAATAAAGTGCCTAGCTTAGAATAGCACAATGAAAAATATGTACGATATTTAAAAAATTGTAAGTACAGGGTGGCTGAGACCAAATGTTACTGACTTCACACTGCTGTCATTTGTGTAGTTGTCATTTTCGCACGTCAATTTTTTGACAGATTGAAGTTTGGTTAGTTGTTTACAGGTGGTCAACAAATAATTGTTCTAAATTAATATCTTAATAAAAAATAGCAATGGAATTCAAACGTAATAGTGTAATTGCACTGTATTTGGGTGGAAATTCACAAACAGCAATAGTTCGTCAGCTCCAGCATTTAAATGTGAATAAAATGTTTGTGTATCAAACCATAACTCGATACATCGAAACTGGTAGCATGCTAAACGCAACAGAGGCGGTCCTAAAAAGACAGCAACATCAAAAGAAA
The DNA here is from genome assembly GCA_963556175.1 of Tipula confusa. NCBI lineage: Eukaryota > Metazoa > Arthropoda > Insecta > Diptera > Tipulidae > Tipula > Tipula confusa. The sequence continues at coordinate 5,021,140 of OY744475.1, forward strand.
TGATACGAAAGGTGAAGAAACGAATAAAACGAAATCCTCGTCAAAGTGCCAATCAATTAGCCGCACGTCTACATGTTTCACGATAGAGCATTCAAACCACATTGAAAAATGAACTACACTTGAAGCCCTACAAGATACAAAAAGTTTAAGATCTTACGGAGACACAAAAAAAAGTTAGGCTTGAAAGAACACGAGCATTGAAGGCCTTGGCCGAACGTGATGAGATTCCAAAAATTGTCTTTTCTGATGAGAAAATTTTCACCATTCAACAGTTTGTGAATAAACAAAATGATCGTGTTTGGTTACAGCACAAGTCCAACGATAATTTGGACACAAGAGTTGCCATGCTCAAGCAATCACCAGCTTATGTTATGGTTTGAGCTGCAGTTACTGCAGATGGACGCACTCCTCCTTCGCGACCATGTATAACTGTTATTGTAAATTACACTTTCCTTTTTATTTTTCTAATGCTTTCCATTTAACATTTTCGTTTTTTTTTTTTTAATATTTTAACAGTTTTGAACGAATAAGTTTCCTTTATTATGGGCCTCCCTCTTGGGAATATATTATCTATATAGCATAGTACATTATTTCTCGCCTTTTTGAGTTTTTAGCGTTTATTTAGTATTCGAATGTCTTCTCTTGTCTGCAGAGTTACATATTACATATTAGCCATTTAAGCTGAGTAACTCATGTCAATAATTTCGTCTAAAACGTCGACTTTTCTAAAATGTTGGTAAATTCACATTAGTCATTCATAGATGACACTAGTGTTATTATTACCAGCTGTTCCTGATTAATATTGATTGTTGGGATAATTTTTTTGTGTTATAGGCTAACCAGCGAGTAAGAAATTCGTAAATAATATTTCGGAATTTAACGAATGTTACTTTTTATGGCAAATTCAACGAGTTACCTTGGTTTAAGGTGCGTATAAAATGATTTGACATTTCCTTCAGTTCCGTAATTTTCGCTCTGTTAACTTTGTTAAGTGACAATTCATTTAAACAAAACTGTTTGAGCAGACTGTGTTTTTTTTTTTTTTTTTTTTTGATATCGGAGAAATCGGAGAGATCAGAGAGATTATTTATCGGATATATCCGATAATTTTTTTCTCCGATTTTTATCTGTCAGATCGAAAAAATTATTATTTTAATATCGGAAATAATTAATTAGACATAATTATTTATTTTAATGTTTCTTTTCGTTTTAATGTTGGTGCAGTTTTAAAAGTTCTCTAATATGTTATATGTTAACTAAATCGAAAAACAATCTTACGAGTAGGCTTAAAGAAAAAATCTGGTGGTTAATAGAATAATTAATGAACAATTTAGAAAAGAAAGAAATTTAGACGAAATGTTTGGCACAGATTAGCATACATTTAGTTTCAAAGTAAAAGTTTTACTGTAGCAGTAGAATTAGTTTATGAACTTTAGTCGTCAGTTTTCAAAATAAGATAACCAAAAAGATAAATTTGACAGTACTTGTGTTCAAAGAAATTCAAAATGTAATCTACACTTTTTAAGATGACAATCCGTCTTGCTTTATGTAAGAATTGTATACTATATTTAAGACTACAAGTGGTTAACTACCGGGCTTCATTCAGATTTCTGTCGTGGTCATAGTTTACCAGCTAACAAATGTGTTCAAATTCTAAACGATGCAATTAAGACAGTGTTAAGTAAGAGATTAAAAAGGAAAGCGGTAAGAGATTAATAAGTCCTGAACTTCGTGTTGGAGAGCAAAACCCAGAAAAGCAGAAGAAACTAAGATCAACTTTCATACTTCGGTGATTTTATTGAAAATGCTAAGATAAGGGAAAAGTTTAAAGGGAAAGCGAAAAAACTTATTTTGTATAAACTGTGCACGGTAAAGTGACCAACTAAATAATAAAAAGGAGATGAAAAATGCTTAAAGTTTCAGTAGTTTTGGTTTCGAGCTAATGAGTTTAAATTTATTAAACAATTCGGTCGTCTCTTTAGGGAGTGACCAAACTACAAAAATGTTGTCCAAATACTTTGTATTTTCATACTCCGTATAGACAGGCATAATGAGATGATGAATATAAAAATTCACCAAACATTGAAACTAAGTAGTTTTCGGTTATTATAATAACGTTACAAGCGATTTTTCTCCAGCTCCATCATTAGTTAGTTGGTTTTTTCGTCTTCGACAAGATTGCTAAAGCAAGTGGACCTTGATTTCGTCATCATGGTATCACTCACAACTGCTCGGTGCGTTTAAAGTAAACCATTTTAGCTAGAATCCTGTTTGGCCATGGCCCGTTAACATCTGAGTTGATAGTACTCTAAGATCAAGCCTTTTCTCTAACCTTTGTTTGATTTTTGGAAGTAAACTAAAATTTGTCCTGCTATCCATCGAATTTTTTCATCTTTCTTGCCATATTGTATTGGATGCTTTTCGCATCTGTCCTTTTTTTTAAGTTACACCTAGCAACTTTCTCTTACAGAGACCACTCTCTCGATGGTTACAATTCATTCTGTCAACCCACTCAGCACAACCATATGTGAGTAATGCAACCACTAGGCCTTCGTATAAAGTCTTAAGCGTTTTTTGTGCTACTCGTCTCAGCATGAAAAAGACTATTTTACTTCTTTCTGCAATCCTTTTGACAAGGGACACGCGACACTCAGCCTTTCGTCAAAATGTCCCCAAACCATTTTACAGTTTTGACAATTATCGTTGCATTCACATATAAGATATTTGGCAAACTTAAAGGTTCATTACTAAGTTGGATCAGTACTATTTTGGCAGGCGAAAGCTTCATACTATAGCTGCAACACCAATTGGTCATTTTATTAACAGCACTCTGAGCTACTTTCTAAATGCTTGGTCTAGAGTTTTCACCAAATTGCATTTCCTTTATCGACCACGAATGCTACTTCCTGGACATTGGCTTCCATACTTCTATTGAATACGATGTTCCATAAGATTTCCATAATAACGGACCATTGTGGGCACTCTTTAGTCACCCTCTTTTGAAATGTGCCATAATTAGTGACAATAGTTGCGAACTTATTAAAGAAATAGTTATTTATATGATTGAGTAAAAATTTGCTAGGCAGTTAACCTTTTTTGAACTCAGACATAATACTAGCCACCACATATTGTCGAAAGCTCCAGATATGTCAAGGTATATTTCAAGAACGTAGTTTTGCTTTGACTATTTGTCCTTTGTTGACCGATTTTCGCTAGATTCAAACTGTTTGTCACTATGCCTCCCACTTCTCTCAAACACGTACCCACTATTTACTAATTAAACTGGTAACCCGCCAGTTATTAATTTCTCGAGTAATTAACCCAATACTGGTAGTAGCATGGTTGGCTTATAGGATTTTGAGTCGGTGGGATCTCGTTCATCTACCTTCCTAATAATAATTACTTTGCCGTTTATCCTAAATTTCGGAAAAACTCCTCTTTTAAGACAATTGTTTAGGAAGTGCGTATTACTGGGCCATATTTTAAGCTATACTCTTTGTATCACTAATGACATTATTGTTCGTGGTTTCGTCATTGTTCCACGTCGCAAGTTCTTCGTACGCTCTTTATGAATCTATACGCTCTTTATGCGCTTCGGTTTCGCTTGTCACAGTGTCATCAGGAAATTGTGCACTCAATAAACATTTTGTGATATTCTTCCAACACATTCGAACAAAAAAAAATTTGAATTAGAATTTTGCGACAGATAGAGGAAAAACTAAACGCCGTCCGCTGTAAGGGTGATAGGATAAAAGGATAAGTGATTAAAATTTAAATATTAAAGTAAATTGTTTCTGTTTCTTTCGTTGGGAGCATCTGATTGCACGTTTTCTCAATTTCTCTTTTTTTCGGTCCTCAGTCTGAATGAAGTTTCACCAAATTTTTCAAATATGACGATTTTACTGTATATCACTATTACAGTCAAACTACTAATCACGAAAGTGAAATTAAATTTTGCTATACCTATCACTTAATGATCCATTAAATTTTATGCCATATGATTTTGAACGTGTTGTATCCATAATCCATATGTTCTAGTGTTTTGTTGACTTTCCATTCGTTTTTTAGTACCTATTTTGGAGATTCACAAAAATCTATTTTTTTTTGTGTATTGTAAATATGTAGTCATGTAGAAAAAAAATTCAAGAATTTTTCAGTTGTTCAAATAGTTTCTACGAATTTTTGTAATTCAAGCTAAATATGTTTCAATGTCGGAACCTTCCATACTTGGTTCCGACATTGAAACATATTTAGCTTGAAGTGTACAATCATAACTACAAATTCGAAATAAAATATATTTATGGTTACCGAAATTTTGCTTTATGCTAAGAATAAAGCTTGCTACTACATGTACTTAATAAAGCCGTGTTATAGGATTACCAGAATCAACCAAAGTTAGTATAGCCAAATATTAAACAAAACGATTGTCTTTGTCACTCTAATGTAATTTAGTACTTTTTTGTCCTTCTGGTATCACAGTAAAAAAATACTGACAGTAAATGTTTCATGAAAAATATAAAAATGATCTGCACACTAACCAATCAAATCAACACATCTAAACCATGTGACTCGCTTCACCAATCAACTCGCACATTTGCAGATGAAAATGATCCGCACTCCATGAAAAAACAAATTTAAAACATTTGTATCTCTGTTTTTACTTTGGTTTTTTAGCAGAATATGCTACCCAACATTATATTCGCAAACGTGTGATTTGATTGGTGAAACTCGTCACATGGTTTAGATATATTGATTTTATTGGTTGGTTGATTTTTATAGTTTTCATCCGCATTCGTGCTTTCGCTTTAAACAATGCACAAATAATTTTGTGATTTAAATAATGATTAAATTTGTTTTAATTTTTTTTAATTTTTTTTTTAACTAAATTAGAATAAATGACAGAAATGACAGAGTTAAATCAGGGAAATAAATAAATCGTTTTTCTGCGATGCACAAATAATTTTGATAAGGATTGTATGTATATTAATTACGAAAGAACTTAAATTATAAATAAATATTTGTTTATTGAGAAAAGTTACCCGACCGCATTAATATTTTATGTAAATTAGACGAAGTCATTTTGAAGGGAAAGCTTTCAGAAACAGACACTTCGTGAGAAGGGAAACAATATTTTGAATTAATTATAGCCAAAGAAAGATTTATTCTCCTATTAGGAGAAAACACTTTAGGCGATTTTTTACGAAAGTATTGTAAGCAATGATCCCTGATCTTGACAAAGAATAATTTTAAAAGTCAGTAAGTTAGTTCGGTCAACATAGCTTAAATTAGGAAAATTAAAATAATTTGCCTTTTTTCAAGAAGTTCTAAATGTGAAGAAAATTCACATGGATGTTTGGCTAATCCGTCTCAGTCAAATCGAAAACGATCTCAACGAGCTTATTAATGAACGCTAACATTTTTTTATTGCGGATTCTAATGGCACTGACTTTTCAGATATATATCAAATATTTTTTTGTATTATGGATGTTAATTTGGTATAAGCCTTTTTAAGATATTTTGTAGGCTATGTTTTATCCATTCCTTCAAAAATATTTTAAAGATATTTGGCAAACTTAAAGATTTATCAGTCTTCATAAGATTAATTTGTTTGTTAGAATATTGAAAAAATTATCCTACGGCAGCTTTAGATGAATTTCTACAATGAATCCAATTCATACCTAGAGGATAACAAAGCAGCAATAACCTTAATGTACCTACCATTTATATAACTCAATAAAGCTCGTTTAGTTCATATAATGTGGATCATTCTTACTGTGAGTCGCTATATGTCATACTATATACATAGTTAAAAATAAAAACATTTAACTGTCAACATATATGTAAATAATTATATTAGGTCCGGTTTTTCCAATGCTATTTAAATAAAGGTTAAATGAAGCACGTTATAATCACTTAGTTGTTAAACTCGAATCTAGAAAATAGTAGTTAGTACACCTTAACCATTTATCGTATTTAGTTCAACAATTGAATTGTATTTTATTTAAAGATGGATTTACATGGTTGTTATAGTAAAAAGATTGGTAGATAAAAAATATTAAAATTTAATGGGAGGCTGAACCGAAATATAAGGGAAGAACATACACGAGTAAAGGTATTACATTTTGTGAAATAAACATCTTTGCTAGATAGTAGGTGTAAAACTACTACTAAAATTTAATTTAATATTATTTGTATAAGTTACACAATTGATAAGAATACAATTATTCTTCAATATAAATAGTAAAGCACTAGCAAAAAAAATGTCTCAAAGTAATTTTAAAAATATTCGTGTGAAAACATCTTATAGATCATATCAAACACCTATAGTGAAAATCAGCCTTTATAAGTAAATTAAATTAGTTAGTTTTCGTCTAAATACATAAATAAATAACTTTTTTCTTTTTTTTTTTTTTTTTGTTTATGATAGCGTTTATGATGATTGGCAAACAAAACGTTAAAAATGAAGAAAAAAAAGAAATATTCCTTCAATAATATTATCTTTTCGTTATTCAATCGCTAGCCACGCACCGCTGAAAAAGCTCGCCTAAAAAAATTATTAATTTTATCCGGATTACTTTCGATCATAGTGAAATTGTGTGGGTGTTTGTATGATGGAAAAAATTGAAGTGGCTGGAAGTTCAGCAAAAAATGTGGTTTATCACATAATTGAAAGTGATCCACCAAGTCGATGGTTTAAACGATTGTTAAATGCGGGTGATTCATTTATGTCGATATTTGTGATAACGCCACTTGTTGTTACACATTGGCGAGGTACTTGGGTTTTTATGGATAATCATGCGGAATATTTTCCCCCATGGAATTGTCTTTTACTTGGAATAATAGTGCATGTAACATTCACATTATTACGTGAATTACTTAATGAAAATTTGGCGACAAATAAAAAACGTAAAAAAACGGTTAAAGAAAAATTTTTTGTTTATATTTTGTCACGAATTTATTGTTACTTATTTAGTATAAGTTGCAATATGCAGTGGCGAGGCGGTTGGGGTGTCATGGAACTATACTTGGGTAAGTTGTAAAATAAATGTTGTTTTTTTTAAGTGTAAATTAGAGATATTGTAATTCCAGTTGAACTTCAGTATTTTATAAATATACATATTCTAAAGTATAAATTCAATATGTCAATGTAATCCGGTTTTAATGTTGTACAAAAACTGTGTTAATGTCGAACTTTTTCTAAACTTGTTGTGTTTTACTTATAATTTGGTTTAAAAAATGTGAAAATATCAACAAATTTATAAATAGACAGTGGTTATAGCAAAAAAAATTGGCAAGGTTAAAAAGAGAATATTATAAAAGTATCTAAACTATAAGAACCAAGTGGTTCCAACGAAATAGTATCGTAAAAACTAAAAAGTTCCTTTTATGATTACAAGATACTATAAAAAGTTGAAAAAACCCAGTACATATCAGAATATTTGAAACTTAAACAAAAATGTTAAAAAAATATCTGCAAATTATTAATTGATCGAATTAAGTTTCTGTTCCTGTCTCCCACCATCGAATAAAAGAACTAGTAACTTTATATTCGAGAAGATATTAATTTTCGAAATTTAACTAATTTTTGACAATTTAATAATTAATTTTTTAAATCGTCTTCCCTAGTAAGAGATGATTGAAGAATTTATGGGGATGGATTTGAATTGTTAACCATCCCCATAATATTCTTACATTATTCTTAAATAATTTGATCGATGATTTATTTTTTTTATTTAATTAATTATAATTTTAATTAAATTTTATAATTGGAATTATTATTACATCATTAATGAATCACAATAATATTTATTTAAATGATTATTACTTAAACATCGACTAGATGTTAATTTACTACCTGCTTTTATTCGACTCTCGTTAATTTCTAATGAAAATTTTCAATAACTGTTTAAAATATTTGTTATTCCCGAAAACATGATTTACAATATAAAACTATTATACACTTTAACGTTGGTAATATTTTATCGTCACAAAAATATTACCTAAACTGTAATACTGAAAAATTGTTTTAATTGTGTTAAAAAATTTAGAATTTAGCATTTTGATAATTTAAAATGTAACTAAAAAGTACAATCGCCACAAATTCATCGATTAATTCATTATGAAATTCTTGCTTACAAATTCAATAAACGATGCATGGGCTTTGATGTAAATTCACTTATTTATGTAATCGTTTCTTATAATGAATAAATTGATGAACAACGTAAATATTTCATTTGGAACTTCTCTTTTACCGAACCGAACATTAGGGAATAAACACATGAAATCCATGAATTTTATAACCAGTGAGTTCATTCATAATTTCACTGGGAGTTTCATCAGGAACTTTATCTGGAACAATGTGTGACTTTATTTGAAACTTTTCTATTACCAAACCATTGAAATCATTAATGAATTACAAACAAAATTCATTAATTATGAAACCATTTTGAATTCAATATAACGCAATATAAATGCATAAATTTAAGCAAATATATTATTTATATTTACAATTTTTTATTAAACTTATAGTATGATTTTAACTTTTAAATATACTTTTCCATAGTTTGGCTTTATAATCCATTAATTAAGATCTTGCAATGCTTCTCAGCAAAAAAAACCTAGAATAATGTAGAAAATGGCAATCGAGTATTTTTATAAATAATAAATTATTAACTTACATATCGTAATGTCTTTAAACAGCGTAAGACTTATAGCAGTGATCTATATTATGGCAGTGGCCAAACCACTTTAGACGGTATTGGAAATTAACAACTGATAAATTTTAAAAATACTTATTTTTCGTGTGGAATAATGACAGTAAAACAATTAGATTTTTCTGATTATCACCAGTGAAATCATCATGATAATCCCCGAAAGGATCATTATATGCTTCCTTTATATTTTGTGCGAAACAAAATTTTTATTTTTTAAATATTATCATGAAACTCATCAGAAGTATCACCATAATGTTTACTTTGTTATGATTTTATAAAAACACAATTACAGAATTATCAATACTTTAGCAACTTGGTTAATTCGTATGCGTTTTGTTGATTTGTTTCTAAATTAGTATTTGTAAACTATTTTTAATAGGGTTCATAGCTTCTGTATTGGTATTTCCTAAAACATATTGCCAATGCCTAATTTAAATACATTCATTATATTCTTTTTTTGACAGTATTTTATATATCGCCTTCGTCGCAAAGTTGCTATACATTTTAATATTTGTCCAACATACACTGTGTTCTCCTGACATTCTTGCCACACCAACCAGAATATAACTAAACATATTTGGGATAGTTTACTAGCACATCTAGCGGTAACTATAATAATAATAATAATATATACAACTTAACCAAAAATGTAGTTCCACTTTATAATAGTTTGAATAATAAAACGTAAATATAATTTTAAACTGGAACTTCATACGATTCCACAGTCTAAAACCGTGAGACATTTTAATTAGTTTAGAAAATGTCTAAATTTATTGAAAAATAATTAAATGTTTTAATTAATTTAAAAACTCAGTTTTCATTCTATTTTCTATTTATTATTTAGCACACAACAACCGACAACTATTCAGTTTGAATATATAAATTGACGATTTCATTGTCAAATTGACGTTTCTATAAAAAATGACACTTCTTTTTGTTGGTGGTAGATGATGCAGAAATAAATCGAATAGTTCTTAGCCGCCGGACCTCTATTATTTTTCTGCTAAGAATTTTTTCTATACATTTGATTTATTTATTTTTTTGGGGATGTAATTCGGCACCTGGCGAAGAATTGTTCTGTTTGTGTTCATTTTACTATAAGATACCTCTATTTTTTTCTTTTAAATTACGTATCGTTCAAGACAGGATAGAAATAATTTATTTTGGTTAAAAAAAAAACAAAGGTATATTGTCAATTGCTCCCCTGATTTCTTTTATTAGTCAAAATGGTTAAAGAAATTGTTTTGTAGTTTAGCAAATGTAGTATTCTAGGTAGTAACTATGACAATTTAAAAGTAGCTAATTTAAATGTACAAAGCCTCGTTCTTAATATTGATGAGATTCGTCATATTTGCATGGTACATCAGTGAATATTTCTTGTTAATCTGAAACAATTCTAAATTCCAATCTCTCTAATTCAGAGTATGTTTATTTGTAGGTGAACATGTTAAGGCTAGTATGTATAACATCCTATATTTTGCTATCGTTACTTTCAGATTTAAAGTTTTTATAATATTAATATATTCATAAATGGTCGAATCATTTTAATAGCTAATATTTATAACTCTCCAAATAGTATAGTAAGAGATTGTAGGGTAAATTTAATTAGTTATTCCTCATTTAGATTCGATAAAATTTATATCAAAAAGTCCGCTTTCTCTCAAGATTTTTTAATCTCTTAAATAGTCTTAATTTATCTGTTTTTAACACTGTTGCACCCACTTGTACCACTGTTGTTGTCCAACCGCTAGCGGTGCATATTATTCCCTTATTAACCACCCCTTATTAACATATCATTTTCTATAATAGCTTTATTTGTTTTTTCGATCAGTTGTTCTTCGGAAAAGACTCACATCACAATGTTTTAGTTTTTTCTGTCAATTTTTATTCAAATTGTGTAGATGTTTTAGTTTTAGGGATTATTCTCGGTTAGTTGATTTTCGAATGTGTCAACTCTTATTTTGGTTCGGTCTTTAAAGGCTGTGCTTCGCTTAAAACCATTACTCTTAAATCGAAATCTCAACCTTGGTTGTCTCGGGATGTTTTGAATGCGATTTGCGATAGGATTAGTAAATATCGTTTTTTGGCGTTCGTTTATCGTTTTAGTTTATTTGATTTCCTTAAATTAAAGGTATATGATCTTTCCAATAAAGAGCTTTCGAAATTTCTAAACCCAGCAAACTAAGAGAATAGGACCTATTAATGAGAATGCCGTTTATTATAGGTGAAATATAATTTTGTACTTTTTTATGTGAAAACAGACAAGCTTGGAATTTTTGTATATTAAATTCCATTCTATTAGATTTGCCCCATTCAATGAATTATTCATAATCTGTCAAGAGCAAGTTAAATGGGTATTGCATTTTTGCTGGCAGTTAAGCTCAATAGAAGCAGACAGTAGTATCAACAGCAAAAGTGTGTATGATTCCAATGAAAAAATTTCATTGTACAATTTTTCTCGGAATTACCGAACTTACAATTTGAATTAAAATATTAAGTTTTGTATTGCCTATTCCTTTTATACTAGCTATAGAAATGAATTTCTTTATTCCTTTTCTTTTTTCTGAAGTTACATGTTTCGATAATATATCAGCATTATTACTAATAAAACACGCTGCCCAAAAGCAGAGTATAATAGATTGAAACAGAAAGACCTAGTGGTGCATTCACATTAATAGAATATTTATCAGGCATGGTATTCATAAATAAACCCAATAAATGATATAAATGATCTAATATGGTGATGGTACCGAGTTGGTTTGTCTCATTCACATATTTGATCTTCCAAGACAACAACTTCAGACTTTGAAGAGATGTTATATTTTATATATTGAACTTGATAAGTGGTAGATTTAGACTACTGTTAAAAGAACAAATACAAATAGAGTGAGATTAGAATTTCTATATCGCCAGTTATAGCCAATTCTATATCGAGAAAGACTGATGGCCCATCAGCGTGCCATTTCTTTGACTGTGCTAGTTCTACTAAATTGCATATACTGTAGAAAATATTAACATGCGATATTTTATATCAATTCCACTATCAAATTGAAGACATTTTTCCCCTCCTTGGGGAAAAATTCCGAAAAAATTTCGGGAATAACGAGTTCTTCAATTATCCTTGGAGTATCATTTGAGGAAAGCGCTCGTCGTTTTAACACTAGGTTGATATTTTCAGCACCCAGCTACTCTCCATGGAAGTATTCAAAATACATTTAACAATAAGTTGAATAACAGTTTATAATAAGTGTTCTCCGGTAGTTTTTTTTTTTTAAAAACTCCACAATCGGTGGTTATTCTTGCTTTGCACTTTAAATGCATATATTGCGATCATTTCCAATCTATGCTTATAAAATATATAGCCATCAATCACGAGTCTATCTTGACACTCATAATTTTGAGTTTAGATGTTTTTTGTGTTGGTTATGCGAAAAATTTAATTTCAAATTTAGAACTTTAAATTTTGAAAATTAAGTAAGTACGAAAGTCACTCTAAAAGTTTTTACTGATGGTTAGGAAAACCACTTATTTTCTAGGCAAAAGAGAATTTTTAGTTTTGCAACGCACTCCCCGCTTGAGTTTGAGTATGTACAATTTTATCATATATGCATGATTGAACTATACAAATTACCGCCTAGCATTGTACTTCAATGACAAAAATTTAAGTAAAATTTGTTACCAATTCTTAAAGAAACGACGGAGTTCAAGCTACAGCTGAATGGCAAAATGTACTTAAAACATTACTTCACAAGTCCAATGCTGGCAATTGTGACTGTTAAAATGTTTCCGGTGGTCCAATTTTCTCGAGTATTTTCATTTTACACCAACCAGGAAAAACCCAGGAAATGCGGAAAAATCGCAATTTTCCACTCGGAACATTCCCCGAAAAATGATGCAGAAAAATTAACTGAACATCCTACTTACAAAAACTGCAACTTTTAGACAAATTGTCATAGGTAAACTATTTCAAAAGCGTTACTTAAGATGATTTGATATTAGATAAATTGCTTTAACCAATTTAGTTTAGATAATTTGTTTAAGATGAAAAGTCCGTGAATCTAAAAATATTAAATATATGAATTCAAAAACAACTTATCTGTTTATTTTCGAATATATATTTTTCCTTCTTCAAGCATATCACTATTACGAATATTTTGTATTTAAAATACCAAAATTTTCTATAACTCCGATTGAATTTTTTAACCACTGAAAAACTAGGTATCGCATACGGCCATAAGGAAAACGATATTTTTTAAATTCAATAAATTAAAAAAAAAACAAAGTATCACTTAACTTTACCTGAAGATCGCTTAAAATAGTTCTTGAGAAAATTTGTGATAAAATACATTTACGAAATAAGACAAAAAGTTCTTCACGACTCAACCTTTTTTAATATTTTAATTTTAAATTAAAAAATATTCATGAATAAGTTTCTCAGGAAATTTTTATACTGTAATAGTACTACTTTGGAAATAAACAAGTTTCAGCAGAGATTATACATTTTATGTTTTTAACCACAGTTTATATTTATTTAATTCATTAACATATTTAAGAATAAAAATAATTTATGTTATTATTTACAGGGCCAGACTATAAACCAGCATTATGGGTTTCATTTGGCTGCCTGATTGGACTTATCGTATTTGTTAGTGTCCGTAATTTAATAGCACCACCGTACCTATTAGTTATAGATAAAAAGGATGTTTCATTTATGTTTCCGACAAGATACCGGGTTGAGGTAAGTTAATGAAATAAAACATCAAAATTAAAATTTGTGTAAGTAAATTGAGCGAAAAATTTTAAGAATCTTAATTCAACTATTCGTAAATTTTTTCACAAAAAAACTAGAATACCATTTCCCCACAAGATATGTAGTTGATACAAAGAAGGTAATTTTTCAATTATCCATATATATATATATATATATATATATATATATATATATATATATATATATATATATATATATATATATATATATATATATATATATATATATATATATATATATATATATATATTCATCCATCTTTATTACAAATACAAACTTATAATCCAACGCACATCTCTAATACAGTATTAGCTACGTCAATTCGTAGTGTATTAAAACTATTTTATGAGTTTCAATTGAAATACGTATTTTCATGCATTAGTTTAAGTATTCAGTCTAATACAACAATATGACCATATGATTTTTTTTTTTGGCCGATTGTGCTACCTAAAGTATGCGGACTAAAAAATGATCGGAAAATTCATATTTTTTACGCAAGGCAAAAAAAATACTGTCGAAGAGACTGTTTATTTTATTTTATGCTTCAAAAATACATTATTAAAATTTTTGATTTAAAATTTAATCAATTTGTAAGAATTTTGTCACAGACAATATAATTTTTGAAAGATGTATCATAAGTATTTTGATAATATTTGTAAATAACAAAATAATAAATTCTAAGAGATACAAAGAACAATGAAAAGGATTTCTTTATTTGGTATACGACACCCTCGCTAAAAATATGAACTATAGGTAGTTACGATATTGCTCATATATCGTCATTACGAAGCTTTTGATATGTCCACTAAAATTTGCATATTTATTTCTCTTCTATATATTTGCAACTGTATTTTACTACTCTATTTTATAAACTCTGATAATCATCGAAAATCATCAAGACAGATATTATCAAATTCAAACAACAGAAACAATCACAAACCCTATAAACTTACATTACACTGATAATAAAAGTTTAAAATATAAAAATTAGTATTCAACATCACTTCATATACTTCATATCTAATCAAAATCGAACCGTAGTAGCAAACAAAAAAGTAGTATTATTCTTTGAATAGTGTGTAGTAGACAACAAACGTATATATATATAGATATATTTATATATTTATATATATATATAAACGGTTTAATCTACGGGAGTAAATTTCGATATCAATTGCATTATTTTATTTTAACTATGCATTTCACTTTTTTGCCCTATTGAATGTGATAAATTCGATTAAAAAATCGAATTAGTTTTTCCTAATTAAAAAAGTTTTGTGAATTATTTAAACATTTTTTTTTGTTTGATTAGAACACGAAAAGTTTGAAAATTCAGTGGTAGTGCCATTTTTTGTTGTTGTGTTCAGTTTGATATTTCGAACGGATGTTATAAATTTGTGCGCGAAACAAAAAAAAAACACAAAAAAAAATAACTAAAAATATTTAAATTAAATACAAGTTGTTTAATTATTATTGAAAGAGTTGTTCTAAATAATAATTGTTGATAATATTTAGAAATTTTTAAAACTAACAACAAAAAAAATATTGAGTGTGTGAGATATGGGTAATAAGAAGTTTAAATTTAAAATACCAACTAAATAAATTAATAAGTTCACTAGAGACAGGACGACAATAACATATTTTTTTTAATAAACGTGTATTCACTTCAAATAACTTATAAAAATTTAAAAAAAAAATCCGATGTCTGGGTATTTGCACCGTATTAGGCATTTAGCCACTTTTAAAATATAAGACATTCTATCTTTCGTATTTATCACCAATTATTTTTAAATTATATATAAATGATCAATTGATAATTAATTATCACGTTATACTTGTTTAATTGTCATGGTAAATAACATTTTAATATTCAAGTATTATCTTTGATTTACAGGGTAGTAATTATATGTATTAAACTACTTTACCTAGAGAAAAAACAATAAATAAAAAAAATGCTCATGTAATTTTACGTAGACTACGTATTAAGTAGCTAAAAGTCTAGAAAAAGGCTAGCTAAAATCTAACACGGAAACCATGATCTCAGACAATCAATTTGGTTTGAGTCTTTCATTATGACTCCCCCGCAATTTTAGCGTCACTTATATACATTAATTCAGTACATAATATATTATACAGTTTTTAGCCATTTTAATTTACTCTAATAGTGACATTGAAAATTATAGTATACCGAAATATTCACACATTCAATATAATTACGATATATTAACGTATTTAAATTTAAATATTTCAGCCGTTACGTTACTACGAACAAATCAAAGCTTTGGTCACTTTGAGCAATGATACGATACGACATGCGAATATATATTATAATATATTCAACGAAAACTATTCAATTTACTTGTAAATTGTAATTATAATTATAAATAAATTTACTTGATATTGACTTAAAACAAACAAAGAATTTATTAATTAAGTATAATTTATTTAACGTATAATTAAATTATAAAATGAGAGGAAGTACAGCAGGACTGGCCGACTCTATAACATTACCATCAAGCACATCACATGCTATATTACTAGAAATAATTGATACTGCGTTGTCAGCGTTTATCATTGGTCCCGTTATTGTGAGCTATTGGCGAGGGACATGGAATTTAATGGCATTTTTACTATATCCTGACGATTTGAATTCAAGCTCTTATGCATCGCTGGCGATTGGCGTGTTAGGGCATTTAATTTTTACAATATTTCAAAATGATTTTAGCAGAATTTTTAATCCTAATCATCATAGATTAACATATTATATAGGTTCAAGAATTTATACATATATATTTAGTGCGGTTTGTATAAATGGTTGGCGAGGATTATGGCAATTAATTGATCTGAATACAGAACATGATTTGTATTCGGTTATAATTATAAGTGCATCGTCGGTACTAATTTTGGCCGCGTTTCGTGGTTTACGAAATATTTCAGCGTCACCATTTTTTTTGGCACAAGATAAGCCTGATGATTATTTTTTAATACCAACAATGTTTAAAACATCGGTTAGTTTTTTTTTATGATTTTATGCTACTTATTTAACAGTAGAAAATCAAATTAAAATACATAATACATATTATAATTATATAATTTACTGTGCTATTCAATAATTTATGTTATATCGTCTATAGGGATCGCGAGAGCCAATTCTGTATGTATTGGATTGCCTGTTCTCCGTAGTATTTATTGGATCACTTGTCGTATTTGTGTGGCGAGGAGCATGGGTGTTACTAGATCTTACACTATTCACAGAAGATAAAGGATTATCAGCACTTGGATCTCTCGTGAGTATATTTACAATAATATTTATGTGTATATAATTATTATATAAGATAATAATATTCGTACATAAAATAAATAAATTATGCACAAAATTTTAACATCAAAATAATTAAACGTTCGGCGGAAAAAAATTATTTTTGCATAAAAAATAATATATTTTTGCACAAAATCGTACAACCATAAATTAAATTTCTGTTCAGCAATTTTGTTTAGAAAACAAAATACTTCGTACATAAAATATGGCCTATAAACCGCACCAAAAAGTGTTTTTTTTTCTTCGTGCATTGGCAATTATTACATTGCCTGTGGCTGCTTATCACACCAAATGCAGCAGTTTTGCTTATTAACGTATCCATTTAACCAAAAATGAGCTTCGTCTCTAAACACAATTTTAAATAGTATTTGATAATTTAAATAGTAAATGATTATTATTGCATAAAATAAATATTAAGCGAGCACAAATAAATGTTTTCTGTAAAGAAAAAAAATACTTTGTGCATAAAAATAATAAATTGTGCATAATAAATGCACAAAATTTTTCCATTAGAAAATCTATCATCATACTCAATTAGCGTTGCCATTAATTACACCCGAACAACCTTTACAAATTATTGAATTTTATTATCAATAATTTGTAAAGGTTGTTCGGGTGTAATTAATGGCAACGCTAATTGAGTATGATAGAATTTTTGATGGAAAAATTTTGTGCCAGATTTATTATTTTTTATGCACAAAGTATTTTTTTTTCTTAACAGAAAACTCTTTTATTTGTGCTCGCTTAATAATTATTTTATGCAATAATAATCTTTTTTTTGTGCACAAATAATCATTTTTTTTGTGCAAGAATAGTAATTTTTTAAAGTATGGTTCAATACTAGCCATTTCGTATGGTATACCGGGTGTTTATTTATACTTAACAAATCAAAATATCTCGAAAAATATGTGTCCTACGAAAAAATTTATTAGTGAAATTAATAGACTTTATCGTATCGGCTAGTTTATCGTACCTCTCCATCAAATCAGCGATTACTGATCCAGCATTTTCAAAACGTGTAAGTAATTACTGTTTAGTGCACTGATATTATAAGGCTTATAACAAGTAATGATTATATTTTTGATAATCAAATGCTGTACGCGTTCCATTTTTCTACCATTGCCATGGCCATACATTAATTGAAAATCATTTTTTTGCACAATACCAATGCTTCATTTTGACGCTAGCAAAAAACCCTCAAGTACTTAATATAATTTCTGACAAGTGGATCTTAAAAAAAATTGATAAGTAAAAGTGTATCTATAGAGGATTTTTTCGCAAAATTTCCAATCTTGGGATTCGGGATTAAGAAATTTACAAAGAATAGGTTGTAAGGAATCATTTCCTGCATATTTATTTTCTGTTCTTTTCTTTGTACACAAATTGGACGAGTTTGCAAAAATTGTTTAACCATTGGTGAAAGCTAATTGGATTTTTTTTTGCATCTAATAGCTTTGATAAATTTAAAATTAAATTACAACCATTGTCATATTGTAACATTTTATTAATTGATAGTTGATTTTGTAGTAAAAATGTAGTTCGACGAATTAAATTAGGTTTTCTTATAAATGAAGCATGGCTTTTGTCAATTTTACATTTAAACTCTAGCTTTCAATGGTTGAGCTAAAATCATCAAAAGGAAAAAAGGATTAAAACTTTCAATTTAGGAATTTAAATCTTCTTCAGATTCTACTTCTGATTAATACAAAAATTTATTAAATAAATTGAAAGCCACTTTGGATATTTAAACTTTTAACAAAATTGTCAGTTCTCTGGCAGTAATCATAGATGTAATATTTTGTTGAAGTTAAACGATGTGAAATGTTTAATTTGTCCGTATAACTGATGTCCTATCGTTAAATTATAAGCACCCAAGTGGAATTCTGCTTTTTGACTTAATTTACTGCAATCTCCGCTCTACAAGTTTTTCAATTTTTAGCGAGTTATAGATATTTTTGACCAAATAGCATTATAAGGGTAAGGTTCCTACATTTAAAAAAAAAGTTTGTTATTTTAACCGACTGTATTTTTATTAATGCCAATAAATATAGCGCCATCAACCATTTTCCTTTATCTACTCAACTATGCCCTACATATAGTTTTTTTGTAGGACACGTATTTTACAACATATTTTGATTTGTCAAGTAAAAATAAACACCCGGTATATAAATATATTATTTAATTTAAATATTTATCTGCAATTTATTTTTTTTTTGTTCCGGGAATCATATAAGATGATTCTCGCCATATATATAGTATATTTCTATTTATACATTTTCTAATCAAGATACGACAATTTTATTTATTTACATTTCTTTTTACGCGAAAAATTTTATTTTATCACGATATTTTATCAAGATTAATATTTGACCCTTACACAAATATTTTGGCATATTTCTATATTTAATATTTCAATGTTTTAATTATATTATTATAGCAGATATTAATATTTATTATTAGTATATATTATACTTATAGGGAGAGAGTGAAAAAGTGTATAAATATTTAATTCATAAAATGGAAATTTTCCAAACAAGCAAAGTAAATTTATACAATATATCATCTAAACACATGGTTCTAAAGATTGTCAAAAGATAAAGATATATCGCTTCTTAAATTTGACCTTAAATTTATATTAAATAACAAAAAGCAAATTTAATATATATTTATTATCATTTGCGATTGTTACTCGAATACATAAATTCATTACCACGCTCTATTAAAAAATTAAGCCACAATATATTGTTGTCATTAGAAATTTAGAAAAATAAAAAACCTTTTTTCTTATTTTTCTTAACTTAACTTAAAAACTTAATACGATTTTCGTATTTGTGTTGTGTAAATATAATTCATATATATATATATACTTGAAGTAGAGGTACGAACTTGAAGAGATAAATCATTTGAAGAATTGAATTACACATGGAAACCTTTGACCGGTGTTACCACTGTAACCATTGCTCACCGTTGTTGGAGGATTTTAAAAATTGTATCGCATGATATACGCCTTTATAATCAAACTAAAACTAAACTATGGTATATAATACGTAAATGTCCCATCTAAAGAGACCTTTTGAACCACTTGCTACGAATTGGCGCACGTTGTAGGTGATTAGCTCAACGAACGTTTGTTTACACACAATGTGATACAATGTATCTAAACCATTGCCATAGAACCGGTAACAATAATCAAAAAACACAAATGACAAATAAGCAATCCACTGAGCAATAGGCAAAGTGAGTGAATCTGCAATGCCAGTACATAATGGCTGTAACAATGCAATGTGTAGTAGGAAATTAAAGCGAACCTTTATTAGTGCGTCCTGAATTTGTCAGCCAATGGAGTAAAGTGGGACGTCAAAAAAAATTAACCGCGAAAGAGATGGGAGAGCTTCACTCAAAATAGATTGCTTAGATTAACCATACAAAAAATCTAAGCGATCCGATTAGTTTAAAAAAACGATTCGTGATATCCGAGATACTGATCATCAATTATACGTATTTATAATATATGCATTTATATGTTATTTATTGACATAGGTGAACTAATCTCAAATAAACTATGTATCTCACAAGTACTTGTACTCGTATATAATCAAACGATGTTGGAAGCTTTTACGCATAAAAAGTTTAGCAAATGTCAGCTTCTAGACAAATATACGTTAAGGAGAAATATTAAATATAGAATATAACTATTGAGAAATAGTTTTGAGGTTATCTTTTATTTCTGTCAATAAAAATGATTCATAGGAACTGTGAATAGCCAATTTTTACCATAAAAATTAAAATGAGGTTTCAATAAATGAAAAATATGGAAACTAAATTTGTTCGCAACAATAAATAAATTAATAAAGTTATGGTTATTAAACTGATAGAACCGTATATCTTCACATGTCTGAACATGTATTAATCCATCAGTAGCCCATATTGATACGATACTTCTATAATATAGTTTAACATTTACTTGAACGTTTTTTCAGCAGACAATGTTATCTTGAAGGGAAACTAAGCTACTTTTTTAGTTTCAGATTAATCGAACGTGTGATGACTATTTTACATAGTTACCAGTTATCTTCAGTAGGCACGTTGCGGTCCTCATGTCGTTTGCTTCTTTTAGATAACGGCTTAGTCTGAGAACATCAAACAGACCACCTTTCGTCGGCAGGCGAAAGCCACATTTAAAAAGAACCAGTTTAATTTTAATATATTGTAAAGCGATAGCTTCTTTATCGATGTTCTTGCAGCACATACCAAAATTTGGTTACGAAACTTATTTCTCTTTTCAAAACAGTAGCTTAAGCAATAATTATTTTTCTAATTCGAAATTATTATTTTCCACTGCTTTTGGGATACTAAATAAGAAAAAGTCAGGTCCGCTGTATGTGTTACATTGTGGTACACTATAATGACCGTGATGTATCCTGACACGGTTTTTTAAGTAACACCAATATGTCAACTAGAATAAAAATTATTCTTATTTCATGATTTGGAAAATAATTGTAAATCTCTAAACACATGAAGAATTTGTTGGGCCCGCTTGATATTAATATTTAGGTTCAAATTATAAAAATTGTAAAAAATATCAGTGAATCAGTGATTTTAATTATTGATTACCAAATCTTGAGTATCCTCTCCAATAATCAAGATTTGGTAATCAATAATTAAAATCACTGATTCACTGATAATTTTTACCAGTTTTTAGCTAATGGACACAGCCAATGAAATATTCCAATTGACATAATGACAACGAATATCAAAATATCCCAAGTTAAACCACCCGTTTTCTAAATAATTAAAATTCCGAAACTATTAAGGGACAAGATTATGTTCAACTGCTACACTTAAAACAAAGTAGTTATAGACAATTTGACCACTAATTTATTAGTTTTTTTTATTAATAAAAATATTAATATTTACAAGACGATTTTTAGAAAAAATTTGGATAAAAAATTAATATAAGAATTTTTATTATCACATTAAAGAAAGTTTTACTTATTTTCTGAAATAATTTTTATTAAACAAGAAATATTGAATTCTTTGTTTTTATTAAAACAAGGTTCCTTATTTCGTTTTTATAAAATTAAAAAAAACAATAACTTAATACACAATATTGAAAAAACTCAAACAAGTGTTGCGAGACTCATTTCATGATTTTCGGTTTGGTGGCATGCTCGAATCGTCATTAATTTGAATTTTGCTAAACTAAATGTATTTTAAAATATTCATAGATGGCAGTGCAATTCATAATTTTCGGTATCCAAATTCATTATATTTAAAATAATTTATTAGCGGTCTTTGTGGGTCAATTCTGGGTTTTCCTAAGAATAGGAATTGGTTTCCAAAATAAAAAATACTCAAAAAATGCAGATTTTCTTGGCGTACTGTTTAAATGAAATATGCCTGTGGTCACCTACAAATACACAGATAAATGTAAAAACTGCAATTATTAAGAAAAATATTCCCAAAGAAAAATATTCATACAAAAGGCACAGACTAGATAAATATTTGAAAAGAAATGAAAACTGCAGTTAAATTTTTTTTTTTTCCTATTCCTGAAACGACCCTCATTTGGGCTTTTGGGCTTTTTGATATTTTCAATTAAAAAAGTTTTCTTTAAACTTACTAATTGAAATTGTGCTTTAAAGTTTCCTTTAAATTAAACAGTAATTATTATATTGCTTATCAAAAATGTTGAAAGATCCTTTAAAACTTCGAAATCCTTCATAAAAACGCACATGCATCTGAATATTACTTTTTAAATAATCGTTAAAGCATAATTTCCTATACCTAATAGTTTACTAAGGGTTCCTGAAGAGACATAGATGGACTTCGATAGTTGTCTTCAGTTCTCCAAACCTTCCTAAATTCTTGGATTAAATTTATTTCCTCATATTTTTCCAATATTTTCGGTCTAAATCTGTTTCGAAACTTATTTCAGTTTGTTTTGGGTTTCCATTGCTACAGCTACATTTCTACTAAAAATTTACGTTGCTAAATGAACCTTCATTGTGAATTAAACGTTCGACTTTATACGAGTATTTTTAACAGATTTTATTAGATGAGATACATAGAGTCATAGATGCCTTTGTAATTATCAAAAAAAAGAGTTCTCAAAGTTGAGAGTTCTCAATACTGAATATCTTGCAAAATTTCAAGCTATTTGTCACATTTTATGGCATAAATATTTTTAAATTCGTTACGTTTTAAAATACCTGGAATTATGCTTTTTCTAAATGCAAAATAATTTAAAAAGGACATATTAACTAGATGATAAACTTTTATCATTTAACAGGAAAAAAATTAACCGGACTTCTATTCTCATTTATAGACATGCGGTTTAAGATTGGCAAGTGGAATAAACAGTCGCTTCGCCATGAAAGAGAATCGGTCTAAACCCGTTGTTCTCTAATAAGCCCGATGGTCAAAATGCGACTAACCAACCTGTATATCATTTGTGTACACGTGAAAAAGATAAAGGCTAATTTTACAACAATTTCGATGATATGATGACAATATCGATTACCAATATCAGAAAAGTGACTTTAATGCTTAAGTTGGCTAAATCAGATTGATTTATGACAAAATATAAGTCCATTATACTCTCAAACAAAATAACGACCTATAATGGAAAATTATAATGTACCTTGCGATCGTGGGTAGATCATATTGTTTGGCTAACAAATTTGTTTCATTATATCACCTTCCTGCTAATCATAACGCTTTGTCGTGATCTGAACTGCGGGGACGAATATAGATTACTTAAATTCGGGGCTCTTAATATACTTTGTGAAAAGTAGATTAAGAGCCCCGAAATATTATAAAACATTTCGTGTATTACTCCATTAATCGGTTTAAATTTCTAGAAATAATGGCTAGTTGCTGTATTCAGCTATACCACCCCAGACCATGATGTTCCCATCACCACATTGAAGTTACATATAGGATAGACGAAATGTTTGTTTCTCTATTGCCTACCTAAAGATACTGAAAAATTAACAGCTAACAATATGTTCCTCTAAAATACGAAAGGGTTTTTAATATGCAGCTTGCCAAACCAAAGTCGATTTTATTTGTTTTCATTAGGAATATATTCTTATATAAAAGATCGAATCCGATGAAGCAACATTGTTGATTCAGTACGGGCCTGTAAAATCCGTTTATTATTATTATATTTATCTTTCCTTGTAGGTAATTGGATATGGCGTGGTTGGAATAACATTTGCACTGCAACCATTAATGCGATGGGCATGTGATCGACTCGAAGGACTATGGAGAATCGCTGTGGCTGATATATTTTTATTTATTAGTTTTATAGGTACTATTAATGTATGGCGAGGAGTATGGCAATTGTTAGACGTATATTTTATTCCAGGTATAGATAATAAGTTTAAACGAATAAAATTAATTTTTACAAAATAATTTTGCATTTCATAGAAAATAAACTTCTCAGCGATTTAATAACACATTTTGTGTCAATAATTCTATTGGCATTATTAAACTGTTCAAATTCGGTACTAGTTCGTGGCGTATATATTGATGCAGAAGAACCAGCCGGACAATGTGTTGTATTTCCCGTATACTATATACGTCTATTCTTTCAAAAAGAACGAAATAAAAAACAAAAACGATTATTACTTGATGCATTGGATGGCCAACAGGAACAACATAACAGTTTATTATTGGAAAAGCGTCCAACAAATCATGTCGTTATCGTTAAAAATAATACACATCATATAAAATCAGAAAAAAAATCGTCATCTGGTTCAAATTAGAAAAATCACCATAACAAATCAAAAATAAAAAATGTCGCCTTAAAGTATTATATTACATAAATATTATTATCTATATATACACATATTTAAGTAATAGTTTAATTTTTTATTTGTACATTTTATGTTATTTCAATCAATTAATAATTAAAATAAAAGTTTTATGTAAATAATTAAAATTAATTTTAAAATTGGCTGTGTGCAACATACTAAAAGTACCAACAATATTGCATTGAACGTAATAGTAGTACAATTATTATAATATTTAGCTTTTGAAACTATTTTGTTGTTTGTAGGTATCAATTAAATAAAAAAAAACCCGTAACAAAAAAATACATTTATACAATAATATAAAATTTATCTAGTAATTTATTAATTTATTATACCACTTTCATATTTTAATGAAAATTATGTTAATTTTTGTGCTTGTTTAGTATATAATATAAATATTATATACATACATATATAGCTATTTAATCGAAATATAATGGGTTTCTCCTTTTTTGTGAAACTATCAATTTCAAAAAAAAAAAAAAAAAAAAATACTTTATATTAGAAAATAAAAATATGAAACTATCGTTTAAAATAAAATAATATAAAAACTGTTTTTACTACATGATCGAAAAATATTCTCAACCAGAAAATCATTTTTTTAATAAATAAATTAAAATTAACTACTTGTGGAGTGGATATTCGTAAAGCGACTGTCGTAATTATATTCATGTCGATTTGATTTGATGTCCAACCTTGATAATACATATAATGAGAACGAACATCCCCAACGCATGACGTAGAAATGCATTTTTCTTATCAGCGATGTGTTGTTGCAATTGCAACCATAATATACTCGTATGTACGTCTATAGAGGAAAAAATATTTAATAAAAATTGAATGCAATCATTTTGAATGCAGAATATTGACGTGTATCTGGATTCTGACTGATAATCATCATTGAATGTAATTTTATTATTATTTAACTACGAAAATTTTTAATTTTATTTAAAACAAAACGTTATCAAACATGATAATACGGATGAGTTAATTCATTATTTTTTTTTTCTAAATTAATTTAAGTACATTGAAAATAAGAAAAATAAATATATTTCCCAAACTTTAATTGGTAATTAAAATAATTGCGTTTGATTAATTTTTATATTACATGTAAATTGAACACACTTTTTGATATATGAGTTTGTGATCGACGAGTCGTTCAATGTATGAATAAGAGGTAAGTTATAACAGGTGTCGAATTAAGTAGTTTTCCATATAATATTACTTACACTACTCATCAAGTTATTGAACCCTATAAAATCATGAGTATATGACAAATCAAATATGTAATTAAAATTATTTCCGAGTATATATATCGTACTGATTATATCTAATCAATTACACAAATAAAACTATAATTCTATATATGATTTTTTTTTTCATTTTTGCGTTTTCCGCGTTTCACCACATATCTCACCAACAATACTCGAACATACGTCATTTATTAGATACCAAAAGACTACAAAAGCATAAACCTTTAGAACTGAGGGCAATTTTATTTGATTATTATTATTATATGTTCTGCAGCTCGACAGCAAGACGGCCCTTCTCATAAAATCAATTATTTTTTTATTTTATTTTTTCTAAACTTAGTCACCTGAGCGGTACTGAGATATGAAAGGTAAACGGTTATTTCATCTTAAGATATAAGTTTTAGTTGAAATATATAGTCGGGAATCAACACTTTTTTTAATAACCCTAAATGGGTTATTTTTTGATGAGTTGGAAGCAGTTCTTAATGAGTTTTCGAATAAATTTAATGATAATATGATTGGTGGCGATTTTAATCGTTCGCTTAATTAAAATAAATTTTTGGGTAGATTAGGTTTAAGATCGATAAATACTGAACCAACTTATTTTAACAAGACTTTGTCTTCTTTGTTTGACTTGATTTTTATTATCACAAACACTGAAAAATAATAAATCTCGATCGGTTTTTTGGATCATATATTTATTTAAATTTTTTTTTTTTTTTGGATAATATTCTGTTAAATAAGATCGGATTATTTTTATCGTCATTTTAAAAACGTCGATGTATCGAATATAGTAGAAAAATGGTTTAACTTATCATGTAATACGATATTCTACATTATAGACGCCAATGATAAAGTGATTTTTCTACTCAAGGTTAGTACATGGCTTGTTTGGTGAATTTCTTACGATTAAAACAATATTTATTATATCTTCTAATTTGCTTTGTTAAAATGATAACACTCTAAATATGTAAAGCAATCCAATATAGAGTGATAAGCAATGAATACAGGGGTGGGATGTTGTAACATCACAATTTTTGATATTCGATAAATTATCACTTTTGGTATGTTGTACCACTTTCGACAAGCGAAAACTTCGATGTTTCATCACTCATCAAAAATCTGAGTGATACATATATTTAGACTTCAAGGAAAACAAATATTAATACAATTTAATTAAAATTTATTAATAATAATTTTCAAAAATTAAAAATAAGCTTGTTTATTAATTTATAATATTATAAAAACATATAATATTATTATAAAACAAAGTAAAATTCTGATATGAATTTTGTATATCATATATAGGGTATTAGGTGTCATAAATATTTGTCCCTTAGCATACGACACTCTAGAAATGTATTTTGAGGGTTTGATGATGACGGAACTTTTTATTAACAATAAAAATAACAAAATAACTTCACCAATATTGCTTCAATTATTTATCATACTATTTATGAAAAAAATGTTCATTTATTTATTTAATAAGAATAATAATATTAAAATGTCTCAAAAACAGCTGTCATTTCAAGTAAAAAAAAGTGTTGCAATATACAATTATCGATTATCTGTCGAAAATGATACAACATACCGACTTTCATCACTAGTGATGTGATCATCACTTTCGATAGTATCGATAGTGATGTTACAACATCCCACCCCAGCACTGCCATTTAACATGATAAAATTCTGCGTTGTGCTAAACGAATAAACCCAATTTAACTGTCAAAGTTATTTTGGAAAAATTGGGTTTTAGGTTGCACTAACATTGATATTATTGACTTAACTGCGGGTAAATTATTCGAATTTTTGACCTAGTGTAGTTTACTTCCTTCACCGTCTAGTCTTAGAAAAAATTCTTTAACGTCATATTTTAATCAGAATTTAAAGGAACCCGATAGTATAAGATATTTGAAGCGTAAGAGCACTTCTGAACTCTTTTCCTTATTGCCTTAGTCACATACAAACAATTATTCACTTTTTTATAGGGTTATACAAAATAGTATTTTAGACATTTATGGATATGTAAATTGATGTGAATCTCTTTCCACCACGTCATTTTTAGGAACTAGATCTGGAGAATATGGTGGACTCCAAGAGATGTGAGTCGGTGCGTTATCATGATGAGCACTTTATTATTTGCGAAATGTGGTAGTTCTTTCCTGTATTTCAACGTTAAATGCCACATAATAATCTCCTGTGATCGTTTTTTGAAAAAACAGTCGCCACAACCTTTTCAGCCGATTTCACCACTTTTGCCTTCTTTGATGCACTTGAACTAGCTCCAATGTTTTCATTGTTTTTTTTTTTAAGAGTGTAGTGGTGAAACCACGGTTATGAGTCGACATAAAAATTCAATTGGGTTACGTTGAAACATGGCTAAACATTGCTTTAAAATGTTTTCACCCATGTTGCTGACAGCTTTGTCAAATGCAAATGTTCATGCATAATGAAATTCACAATAGACAGTTGAGATGATTACAATGTCAGCTATTTCACGTACTTCCAATCGGAGATCTTTCAAAACGATATCAAAGATTTTTCAATCATATCCGTGATTGTCGCTTCTTTTGGTCGACCTGAACGGTGTTCATCAATTGTGCCTTAGGGTCTCTTGGTTTGCAGAGTTTAAACATGGTCGTAGAAATGTTTAAATTCTGCAAATCAAGAGACCTGAGTCGTTTTCGAAAGAGCAGATATGCCATAATATTTATCAAGCTTTTCCTTGGTTTCTCTCGCGGTTTTCCACGCAAAAAATGTTGTTTAATGTATTAAATTGAAAAAATCAGAAGTTGTTTGTTAAGGCTGTGTATATGTTAAAGAATAAAATCTAATTTATAATTTTCACGCATTTTAAGTGTCGAAAAAAATACCCAACAAAAAAGCAGTAATCCGACTATGGCGTTTGTATGTA